>JAKOOJ010000027.1:0-25000 GCA_022577455.1 Arizona elegans | reverse complement strand
TCCTTTCCCTTTTTCCTTCTTTCCTTCTTTCCTTCTCTCTCTCTTCTTTCTTTCTTTCTTTCTTTCTTCCTTCTTCCCAGCTTCTCCTCTTTTTCCATCCCTCCCTCCCCTTCCCCTCCCTCCCTTTCACCCCTTCCCCCTCCCCGCCCCCTCCCTTCCCCTTCCAATTCTTCCTTCCGTCCATCCTCCCTCCCTCCCTCCCTCCTTCTCCTCCTCCTCCTTCTTCTCATTTCCCTTCTCCCTCCTTCCTTCCTTCTTTCTTTTTTTCTCTTGCTTCTTTCTCTCTCTCTTTCTTTTTCTTCTTTCTTTCTGTTTCTTCTTTCTTTCTTTCTCTCTTTCTTATTTCTTCTTTCTCTTTCTTTCTGTCTTTCTTCCTTTCTTCTTCCCAGCTCCTCCTCTTTCTCCCTCCTTCCCCCCTCCCTCCCCTCCTCCTCCCAATCCCTCCCTCTCACCCCTTCCCCTCCCCCTCCCTCCCTTCCCCTTCCAATTCTCATTCTTTCCTTCTATCCTCCCTTCTATCCTCCCTCCCACCTTCCCTCCGTCCCCCTTCCCTTCTCCTTCCAATTCTTCTTCCTTCCTTCCTTCCTTCCTTTGCTTTCCTTCCTTCAACCTTACCTTCTCCTTCCAATTCTCCTTCCTTTCTCCCTTCTCCCCTCCATCCCTCCCTTCCCCTTCAAATTCTACTTCCTTCCTTCCTTCCTTCCTTCCTTCCTTCCTTCCTTCCTTCCTTCCTCCCTCCCTCCCTCCCTCCCTCCCTCATTCCCTCGGCCTGTTCTCATGCTTGGCCCCCCAACCCCTTGAACTGTCTGGACCTGTGGACCTCAATTCTGGACACCCCCGGTCTAGTCTTTTTCCAACCTTCCAAGGAACTTCCTACCCAGGACACCCCAAAAATGGCAATTGAGACATGTCTTAGGGTGAAGCCAGGGGTGGGCTTCAAAAATTTTAGCAAGGGGTTCTCTGTCTGGTTGCTGGATGGGCATGGACGTGGTGGGCGTGGCCTAGTTGGCCTCATGCACCACGGTGAGGGGGCATTTTTGCCCTCCCCGGGCTCCTGAGGCTTTCATCGAGCCTCCGAAAGGGCGAAAACGGCCTCCCCAGGCTCCGGAGGCCCTCTGGAGGCCAGAAAGGGGTTCTTTCCTGGCCTTCCCAATCTTCCAGTAGGCCCCTTTTTCGCCCTCCCTGAGCCTCCGTGCACGCCCTGCACTTACCTGCACCCATAACGGGCCGCGTGGGGACTCCTGGGAGGGGCGGGGCAGGGTAGGTGGGGCCAGCCATTTTGATTGCTCATCTAATTGGTTAAGATTAAAAAATTGAGCCTGTAATATACCTCTGCACAGGTAATAGTTAACTAATATATTATGGGGATTAGAAAGCATGTCCCAATGCAAATATTCCCTCGTGGGAAAGTCCCCGGAAGAAATTTACGGTTAATACGCCTCTTTGTTCTGCGTTCAAGAGAAATATCTGAGGAATGTCTCAGAATTTCACCATTTGAAGAGTTGACTTGGTCCGGAGAGGAGGACGCAGCTCTGCACCCAAAGTACGTCGACCAAAGAGGGCTGCCTAGAGTTCCTGTTGCCAGCCGGTTCCTCCATCATCCACCAAGATGGTCCTCCTTCCTTCCCTCCTTCTTATCCTCGTCTGCCTGTCAGGATCCTTCGGTTATAAAGGTGAGGTTTTAAACTCAGGTGGGAGCAGCAGCTCTCACCTGTCCGTGGAGGCTCCTCTGGTCTCCAGAAGCTGGGTCAAATTTGCTGGTCTTTTCATTGGTGTGGCTCTCGATGGGGCTGTTGGATCTTCTGTTCATGGTAGAAGCTTGTTGGTCAGGGAGAAGGTCGAATGTTAAGGCTGTGGGTTGGTTTGCTCACAGGATCCTTCTGAGGTGGCTTCAGCCCAAACCCAGGTAGGAGCCTCCATGAGTAAGGAACACCTTTCCACCATCTCCTTCCTTCCTTCCTTCCTTCCTTCCTTCCTTCCTTCCTTCCTTCCTTCCTTCCTTCCTTCTTCCTCCCTCCCTCCCTCTCCCTCTTCCTTCCTTGCTCCCTTCTCCTTCCCATTCTCTCTTTCTCTCCCTTCCCTCTCCCTTCCTTGCTCTCTCCTCCTTCCCATTCCCTCCCACCTTTCTCCCTATCTTCCTTCCTTCTTTCCTCCCTCCTTTCGCTCTTCCTTTCTTGCTCTCTCCCCATTCCCTCCCTCCCTATCTTCCTTCCTTCCCTTTTCTTCCTTGCTCCCTCCCTCCCTCCCTTTTCTCCTCCCTGTCACAAGTAAATGTCTTATTCTCAAATGGGGAAAATGTACATACACAGGGTATCAGGGGTTAATTTATTCTTCCTTCCTTAATATATTCATATGTAACCACTCCCATCCTTTACTCCGCCTTATTGATATAAAAGGGGATGTATGCACCTCCCTCTTGCTTCTATCTGTGATCATTCAGAGAATATAGAATGCCTATTGTAAATAAATAGTACTTTGTTTGAATACTTTGTTCCTGAATTATTTATTGAGTCTGATCCTCAAAATATTGCAACAAACTGGTAGCAGAGGATGGTTAAACTGACTCAATAAAAATAGACATGCCTAAGAAAGGAAACTTCAAAAACAGAAGAGAAAGACCCAACACCAGGGCACATGATAAAGAGATGGAAACGGATCAAGAAATGATCGATGAAACAACGGCTATAATAACTAAAGAAACTGAAGACTGCATTACAGACAACGAAGAGGTAATCGATGAAACTGACGACCAAGAAGAGAACGAGATAGAGGGCAACGATCTCAGATCGGAGATACTGAGACTACTGAAAAGCCAAAAAAGATGACTACAACCTCATCGCGAACCTCCGAGACATCATAAAAGACAGCGGAGCAGCGAGAGAAAACCACATCGTAACAGCTGAATCTAAAGACCTAAAAATGGTGAGCGAATTACCTATAGATGAAAATGTAACGAAAAGAAAGACTAACGGTCCCGCACAAAATTTTGAATGGCAGCCATCTTGGTTTCAACCGACCATAAGATGAGCGAAGCAGAGCCAATCAGAAAACAGGATTCAAAATCTCTGGCGCGAAAAGCCATACACAGTGTGAAAAGTAAAAAAGAAAAACTCTATTCTTCAGAAGAATCTGATACAGACATCGAAGAAACCTCTACCGAACTAAAAATAAAATCAGCCATGAGAACACTGTTCGCGACATTTGGCCCAAATTTAAAAATTACAAAAAAATCAACAGAAGCCGCTGATCAAAAAATAAAGAAAAGACAAGCAAGCAAGCAAACGTCTCTGAATTCACCCGCTTCCATCCGGACGGCGAAAACACCAGCGCCTGAATCCAGAGGACCTTGCAAGTACTCCCCCATGCCGCAGACGCTTCCGGGAGCCAGATACTTCAACCAGGACAGCTTCAGCGAAAGGAAGCGAGCGCCGGCCATCTCCTGGACACCCAAGGTCGAACCGGAGACTGAGTCATCGGAGGAAGAACACTACGAGGGAGCTACAGCGACGAGAACCTCTCCCGACAGCTTCAGAAGTGAAATGAGCAACATGCATGCGCAAACACACACAGACGACTACGGAAGACATGAAGAACAAAGAGAACCATTCAGACTCATTGCGAGCATACCCACACCATTCTGCAACTACCAACATCTACAAGATCATGGACAACCTTCAGTTGTAAGTAATGGAACAAACAATATTGGGAACTTGCCTAATGATTTCCCAAAGCTGAGAATAGATGGTATTAATTTACAAGAATGGTGTCAACAACTTCAGGTTGTTTTTCTAAAAGAGAATTTATTATTTTTCATAACTAACCCTCCCAAAAAACCTTGGACTTTAAAATTGGACTGCCTGCACCACAGAACATTCTACTTATTAATATCTAGTATATCTCCTGCTATGTATCATAGTATTAAGCATAATCTCACTGTCTCAGAAATAATTCATTGCATGTTTAAACTGTTTCATAGTGAAAGCGTAGCAACCACAACAAGAATGTCTAAAGATTTCTTCTCAGCCAGGATAAAATCTGGGACCACTATAAGTGAACACTTAATATCACTAAACAAAATCAGAGCAGAGCTACATTTAAGGGGAGAAATAATATCAGATCAAACAATGAAAAGTGTTATCCTTAATTCATTAGACTCATCATGGGATAACTACATATCACATTTAGACACAATTAATTTGGGATACCTATCTATAGAAAACTTATCAAATAAGCTAATAGCTGAAGATAATCTGAGAAGAAGCCGCTATAGTACACACACAGAACATAGACAGACTAAGAGAGTAGTATTTCAAGAGAAACATCGAGAATCAATTGAATGTTATAATTGTGGATCCAAAGAACACTGTAGAAGAGATTGTCCTAAATTTCTTAGAGAAAGACAAAAACATGACTATAGAAGCAGATATCATAACAGACAATCATCTATTGATAGATATAGATATAGAAACTCACCAAACTTTAGAGAGCGTAGAGGGGGCAGAGATAATTCAAGAGATAGAAAATCTGGATCATTAAATGGATTAGATAAACATAACATAACTAACATACAAAAGTCAAGTGATAATGCTTGGCACATTGATTCTGGAGCAACTAATCACACAACACATGACAAGAAAATACTATCTTCATTTATAGAAGATAAATTTGTAATAAAGGTAGCCAATCAAGAAAATGTCCAAGTTATTGGAAAAGGAAGTGTGAATTTACCTGGTCTAGGGAAAATGGAGGGGGTATTATTAATACCAGAAATACCTCACAACATACTTAGTGCAATAAAACTAAGCAGAGATTATGACATAAATATAGTATTCTCAAAAGGAAAGGCAATCCTAGAGAAAAACAAAACAAATTTGGGTAGTGTGGTTATCAAAGGGGGCCTACCTTATTTAATCACAGAAGAAAAATGGCTACATAATATTCATTCAAACACAGAAGATAACACTATCATAGAGAATGAAGACAACAGTAATAGTGATAATGAGGAACATGAAACAAACCATGATCACGAAAACACATCCACTAGTGATGCACTCAATAACAAGAAACCCACCATTGGGAAACCAATTCATGATGAATGTGCACATATATTACATAGAAAATTAGGGCATGCTAGTTTTCCTGTAATACAAAAAATGATTGAACATGCTGAAGGTGTTAAAATAAAAAATTGTAAACATTATTTGGAATGTTCAGTATGTAAGTCCTCAAAACTCAGAACTAATCCCAAACCAAAAAGGGCAACAAGGTCATTTGACCACATTTTTGATCTGGTACATATGGATCTAGTTGGTCCATTAACCCCATCAATCACATATAAAAAAACGATATTTCCTAACTATTGTAGATGACTATAGTCATTACGGGTTTGTCTATACTTTGAAACACAAAGATGAAACTTTTCAAAAATTTAAAGAGTTTTATAAACATGTAGAAACACAACACAATATTAGAATAAAACAAATCATGACAGATAGGGGATCTGAATTCATGTCAAAAGAATTCTCTCAATGGCTAAAGGATAAAGGAATGCTACACTTCACATCTAGCCCTTTCTCTGCATTCCAAAATGGAGTGGTAGAACGAAAAAACTCGACACTACAAACCATGATTAGATGTACATTAGAAGATGCTGGCTTAGGAAAACAATTCTGGTCAGAAGCCTTATTATATTCAAATTACACTCAAAACAGAACTTGGTCCAGCATCATAAATAAAACACCATATGAACTAATGTATAATAGAAAACCTAAAATATCACACATGCACATATTTGGAGTTACAGCAGATGTACACATACCAAAACAATTAAGACGTAAAGGAGATAACGTATCCAGAAGACTTAGATTCATGGGATACGAAACAGGCACAAAAGGATACAGATTTATTGATAATAACAACAGATTCATAATTTCTAGAACAGCTGTATTTCATGAACAGGCCAATTGGTCTAAGATACATCTTAATGAGATATTTCCAATTACAAAAACAGACATTAAACATCAAGATAAAATAGAGAGAGAAGAACATAACCACAACATACATGAAAACAAGAATAAAACATGGACAAATAGTCACATCAGAATAAGAACAGATTCATTAACCAATAAGGAAGCAAGATACTTACACGATAACGAAAGCATACCAAAAAAGACAATTAGATGTAACAGAAATCAAGTACCAAGTAAATATAAAGATTACATAATGTGCATGAACAACGAAACATCAATACCCAACACATACGAGGAAGTATTAAAACTCCCCATTGAAGAAAGAAAAAAGTGGGAATTAGCCATGGCCAAAGAAATGGACAGCTTGCGAGAATTAAATGTATTCACACCAACTTCTGCACCTAAAGACAAAACAATTATAGGCACCAGATGGATATTTAAAATTAAAAATTTGGAAGAAGGCAACACATTATATAAAGCTAAACTAGTTGCACAAGGTTACGCTCAAAAGTATCCTGAGGATTACACAGACACATACTCTCCCACTGTAAGAACTGAGAGTGTTAAAACAGCTTTAGTTATTGCATCTGCACTTAATCTTGATGTTTTTCAATATGATATACAAACTGCATATTTACATGCAAAACTTGATAAAGAGATATATGTGAGAGCACCTCACAGCCAATACACAAACAAAAAATGAAACTTGGTTATTAAACAAAAGTTTATACGGATTAAAGCAGTCCGGCAAACGTTGGTATGAATGTTTGGTCAATGTACTCAAAACCATGAATTTCAATGCCACAACTGCAGACAACTGTTTCTTTGTTAAAAAGGAAGGTGATTCATTGGAATTTGTATTAATTTATGTGGATGACATTTTATATATTGGTAAACATAAAGAAAAAAGAGATATATTTGTAACAAAACTAAATGAACATTTTTCTTTGAAATCACTGGGGAAAGTAAATAAATATCTTGGAGTTCAAATCAGTAAGACAAAAAAAGGATTTAAATTATCTCAGAAAGATAAAATTATAGAACTTCTGAATAAATGTAATTTAAATGATGCTAAACCTTGTGATACTCCAATGCAAACTGATTTTCTAAGAAATATGGATGAATCATCCCCTGAATTTAAAGATAATACACTTTACAGATCGGTTATTGGTTCCCTTTTGTATATATCTAATTGGACTAGACCTGATATTGCTTTACCCCTTAATCTGTTATCCAGATATGTTAGTAAGCCACTAATATATCATTGGGAAGCTATTAAACGAATATTAAGATATTTAAAGCATAGCATAGATTTCTGCCTACTTTTGGAACCCAATAATGTTAAAGAACCCATTCTCACTTGTTACGCTGATGCGGATTGGGCAGGTGATACTAAGTGTAGAAAAAGCACCTCAGGTTATGTATTCTTTCTTAACGATTGTCCAGTCTACTGGTATACTGGGAAACAAGATTTAGTAGCCACATCAACAACTGAGGCAGAATATGTCTGTTTGTCTAAAGCCTCAAATAATCTAGTATGGTTTAATGATTTGTTATCAGATGTTTGGAAAAATCCTTCATTACCATTTATTATACATGAAGATAATAAAGCTGCTATAGAGATATCTAGATCTGATGCCATTGGTCAAAGGTCCAGACATATAGATATCAAATTCAAACATGTAAGGCAATTATCTCAAGATGGATTCATTAAGGCCATTCATTGCGAAACTTCAGAACAAATAGCTGATAAATTGACTAAGCCTTTGCAATCTAAACAACATAAATATTTAACTTCAAAATTACAAGTCTTATATTGTTCTGAATCTGAATGTAATTATTGTTGTATATCGAATCGGCATTTAGAGGGGGATTTGTCACAAGTAAATGCCTTATTCTCAAATGGGGAAAATGTACATACACAGGGTATCAGGGGTTAATTTATTCTTCCTTCCTTAATATATTCATATGTAACCACTCCCATCCTTTACTCCACCTTATTGATATAAAAGGGGACGTATGCACCTCCCTCTCGCTTCTATCTGTGATCATTCAGAGAATATAGAATGCCTATTGTAAATAAATAGTACTTTGTTTGAATACTTTGTTCCTGAATTATTTATTGAGTCTGATCCTCAAAATATTGCAACACTCCCTTCCCCTTCAACCCCTCCCATTCCCTCCCTCCCTTCCATTCCCTGCTCCCTCCCATTCTCTTCTTCTTTCCCTCCTACCTCCCATTCCCTCCCTCTCCCCTCCCTATCTTCCTATCTTTCTTTCTTTTTTTTTTTTTTTGGCTTTAATTTATATGCCGCCCTTCTCTGGAGACTCAGGGCGGCTTACAATCCCTCCCTTCCCACCTTCCCCTCTTCCTTCCTTGCTCTCTCCCCCTTCCCTCCCTATCTTCCTTCCTTTCTATCTTCCTTCCTTCCCTCCTTCCCTCCTTCCTTCCCTCCCTTTTCCTTCCTTGCTCCCTTCCTCCTTCCATTCTCCCTCCCTTCCTTTTCTCCTCCCTCCTTCCCTTCCCTCCTTCCCATTCACTCCTCCCTGCTCCCTCCCATTCTCTTCTTCCTTCCCTCCTCCCTCCCATTCCCTCCCTCTCCCTCCCTATCTTCCTATCTTCCTTCCTCCCTCCCTTGCCCCCTTTCCTTCTTCCTTCCTTGCTCTCTCCCCTTTCCCTCCCTATCTTCCTTCCTTCCTTTCTATCTTCCTTCCCTCCTTCCTTCCCCCCTTTTCCTTCCTTGCTCCCTTCCTTCCTTTTCTCCTCCCCCTTCCCTTCCCTCCTTCCCTCCTCCTTCCCATTCACTCCTCCCTGCTTCCTCCCATTCTCTTCTTCCTTCCCTCCTCCCTCCCATTCCCTCCCTTCCTCAGTCAGAAGAAACGTATTCAAGACCACCTAAAAACGGAGTCAGTGATTCCAAGCTTGATGACTTAACTTGGATTTCCTTTGTTGCTGGGCCTAAAACGGGCCATGTGGCACTAACCTTACTCTACGAGGCTGGTGTCCCACTCACCAGATTCTCTTTTGTCCCCTTTCTAGATCTTTGGAACAAGGTCTTTGCATTCCCAGCACCTTCTTCCACAGCCACCGTGGTTCTCCAGATCTCCAACCAGCAACCCTTGACCAAGCTGACCGTCTGCTTGAGATACTACACTCTCCTGGCCCGTCAGTACGGCCTCTTCTCTTACGCCACCCGCTCCAGCGACAACGATTTCCTGATCTTCAAACCCCAAGCCAACGAATATGCCATTCACGTTGGTGGCTCAGTGGTAAATTTCAAGGTCTCTCCGAAGGAGAAACCGAGCTGGGACCACATCTGCGTGTCCTGGGACTCCACCAATGGGCTGGTCCAGTTGTGGCTCAACGGAGAACCCCTCCCTCGACAGGGATTGAAAAAGGGTTACACCATCAGCCCCCAGGCCTCCATCGTGTTGGGGCAGGACCAGGACAACTTCGGAGGGGGCTTTGACATCAACCAGTCCTTCATGGGGGAGATTTCAGACGTCAACCTGTGGCCCCGGGTGCTGACTCCTGTGGATGTTAGGTTGTCTATGAACCGCATGGCGATTTCTGGCTCTCTGATTAACTGGAGGTCCCTAAGCTACACCGTCAAGAACGAGGTCTTTGTGGAGGTTTCCTGGGTCCCCAAAATGCTTGCGTCTGAGAAAGGAAGGAAGGAAGGAAGGAAATAAGGAAAAGAAAGAAAAGAAGGAAAGGAAAGAAAGGAAAGAAAGGAAATCAATCAATCAATTCTGGGGGGAAAAATCTATATTTCTGCAATGGGATGCAAATTGCTCAAGTGGCTGTTAATGAATTATAGGTATGCTTGAAAAAGAATGTGTGAGCATTATAATTTCTTTATCAATAAAATTAGCTTTTTCTGGTGCCGTGATGGGTTGAATGTTCCTTGTGGAGTCTTCTTATTGGAAAATAAAATCCTAAATGGAGGTCTGGGCTGGGAGGGACCACAAGACTACCATAAATCATCTACAGATAGAACTTTGCAAGCCCTGGCATGAGTCTCTCCGTCTTTTTATTCCTTCTTCCTTTTCTCTCTCCATTCCTTCCTTCCTTCCTTCCTTCCTTCCTTCCTTCCTTCCTTCCTTCCTTCCTTCCCCTATCAATTCTCCTTCCTTCCTTCCTCCCTCCTCCTTCCAATTCTCCTCCCTTCCTCCCTTCTTTTTCCAATTCTCCTTCCTTCCTTCCTCCCTTCTTCTCTTTTCCTCCCTCCCTTCCCCTTCCAATTCTCCTCCCTCCCTCCCTCCCTCTCTCCCTTCTCCTTCCAATTCTCTTTTCTTCCTCCCTACTTCCCTCCCTCCCTCCCTGTTCCTTCCAATTCTCCTTCCTCCCTCCCTCCCCCTTCAAATTCTCCTTCTTTCCTTCCTTCCTTCCTTCCCCTACCAATTCTCCATCCTTCCTCCCTCCCTCCCTTCTTTTTCCAATTCTCCTTCCTTCCTTCCTCCCTTCTTCTCTTTTCCTCCCTCCCTTCCCCTTCCAATTCTCCTCCCTCCCTTCTCCTTCCAATTCTGTTTCCTTCCTCCCTTCTTCCCTCCCTTCCTCCCTGTTCCTTCCAATTCTCCTCCCTCCCTTCTTCTAATTCTCCTTCCTTCCCTCCTCCCTCCCCCTTCAAATTCTACTTCCTTCCTTCCTTCCTTCCTTCCTTCCTTCCTTCCTTCCTTCCTTCTTTCCTTCCTCCCTCCCTCCCTCTCTCTCCCTCCCTCCCTCCCTCCCTCAGCTCACCCTGTTCTCAGGCTTGGCCCCCAAAACTCTTGAACTGTCCGTGGTGGGATTCCAGCTTGCCCACTTCCCTTTCCTTGAACTGAGGGGAACACCTTCCTCAAAGTCATCTACCCCTCTTTATGGAAGGATTTGGGGACAAAATCGCCAGTCTAGGAAACGGCACAAAGACCTCTGTTTAGGCTTGAACAGCTGAGTGTCCCAAACCCCAAGATGGAAGGCCTTCAAAAGACATGAGCCATCCCTTCTTTCTCCACCCACCGTCTTCTAGACCAGGAGCCTCCAACCTTGGCAAGGCCTGTGGACCTCAATTCTGGACACCCCCGGTCTAAGGTTTTTCCGACCTTCCAAGGAACTTCCCACCCAGGACACCCCAAAAATGGCAACCGAGAACACATCCAAGATTGAAGGAAAACTCAACAGGAAGGGCCCTCCAAGCTATTTCGATTGGGCATCTAATCGGTTAATGAAATGAAATAAAAATCGAGCCCCTAAATATATCTCTACACCTGCAATAATTAACTAACACTTTATGTACGGTAGAAAACATGTTGCAATGTAAATACTCTCTCGGGGAAAGTCCAGGGAAAAAAACTTACGGTTAATACTCCCGTTTGTCCTGAGTTCAAGAGAAGTGTGCAAGTGACATCCCAGAGTTTCACCATTTGAAGAGGGGATTTGGTCCTGCAAGAAGGACCCGTCTCCAGAACAAGAGTTCCTGCGGCCAACCGGTTCCTCCAGTGTCCACCAAGATGGTCCTCCTTCCTTCCCTCCTTCTTACCCTCGCCTGCCTGTCAGGATCCTTCGGTTATAACGGTGAGGTTTTAAACTCAGGTGGGAGTAGCAGCTCTCACCTGTCCGTGGAGGCTCCTCTGGTCTCCAGAAGCTGGGTGAAATTTGCTGGTCTTTTCATTGGAGTGGCTCTCCACGGGGCTGACAGCTCTTCTGTTCATGGTAGAGCTTGTTGGTCAGGGAGAAGGTCGAATGTTAAGGCTGTGGGTTGGTTTGCTCACAAGATCCTTCTGAGATGGCTTCAGCCCAAACCCAGGTAGTATTTCCATGAGTAAGGAGGGATCTGAACTCCTGTCCATCATTTTCTTCCTTCCTTCCTTCTTCCTCCCTCCCTTTCCTTCTTCCTTCCTCTTCCATCCACACCTCATTTCATCTCCTTCCTTCCTTCCTTCCTTCCCTTTCCATCCACACCTCATCTCATTTATCTCCTTCCTTCCTCCTTCTCTCCCACCCACCCTCCCTTCGTCCATCCCTCCCTCTCCTTCCTTCCTTCCTTCCTTCCTTCCTTCCTTCCTTCCCTTTCCATCCACATCTCATCTCATTTATCTCCTTCCTTCCTCCTTCTCTCCCACCCACCCTCCCTTCGTCCATCCCTCCCTCTCCTTCCTTCCTTCCTTCCTTCCTTCCTTCCTTCCCTTTCCATCCACACCTCATCTCATTTATCTCCTTCCTTCCTCCTTCTCTCCCACCCACCCTCCCTTCGTCCATCCCTCCCTCTCCTTCCTTCCTTCCTTCCTTCCTTCCTTCCTTCCTTCCCTTTCCATCCACATCTCATCTCATTTATCTCCTTCCTTCCTCCTTCTCTCCCACCCACCCTCCCTTCGTCCATCCCTCCCTCTCCTTCCTTCCTTCCTCCCTCCCTTTCCTGCCTCCTTTCCTCTTCCATCCACATCTCATTTCATCTCCTTCCTTCCTTCCTTCCTTCCTTCCTCCCTCCCTTCCCTTTCCATCCACACTTCATCTCATTTATCTCCTTCCTTCCTCCTTCTCTCCCTCCCTCCCTTCCTTTCCTTCTTCCTTCCTTGCTCCCTTCCTTCCTCCTTCTCTCCCACCCACCCTCCTTTCGTCCATCCCTCCCTCTCCTTCCTTCCTTCCTTCCTTCCTCCCTCCCTCCCTCCCTCCCTCATCTTGGCTTGTTCTCACGCTTGGGCCTTAGACTCTAGGAGCTTCCAACGCATGAAACTTCCCCCACCCCCCCATTCCCTGTACTTGAACTGAGTGGAACATCTTCTTCAAGACCTCCTTAAAAAACCCAAGGCCAGTGATTCCTAGATGAAGGAACTTAACTTGGTGGCCTCTCTGTCTTTATTTTGCGCTGGGCCTAAAACGGGCCATGGGACCTCAACCCTTGCTCTACAAGTCCTCAGGCTGGTGTCCCACTCGCCAGGTTCTCTTTTGTCCCCTTTCTAGATCTCTTGAACAAGGTCTTCGCATTCCCAGCATCCTCTTCCACAGCCGCCGTGGTCCTCCATGTCTCCAACCAGCAACCCTTGACCAAGCTGACCGTCTGCTTGAGATACTACACCCTCTTGACCCGTCCGTACAGCCTCTTCTCTTACGCCACCCGGTCAAGTAGTAATGATTTTCTGATTATCAAGTTCAACCCCAATGAATATTCCATTTACGTTGGTGGCTCAGTGGTAAAGTTCAAGGTCGCTCCGAAGGAGAAACCGAGCTGGGACCACATCTGCATGTCCTGGGACTCCACCAATGGGCTGGTCCAGTTGTGGCTCAACGGAGAACCCCTCCCTCGACAGGGACTGAAAAAGGGTTATACCTGAGGCCTCCATCGTGTTGGGGCAGGACCAGGATAGCTTCGGAGGGGGCTTTAACATCACCCAGTCCTTCGTGGGGGAGATTTCGGACGTCAATCTGTGGCCTCAGGTGGTGAGTCTCACTGGGATTAAAATGGTCAGGAACAACATCGATCCCCGTGATCCTCTGATAAAGTGGAAATCCCTGAGCTACACCATCAAGAACGAGGTCTTTGTGGAGGATTTCCTAGTTCCCCAGGGTGTAAGAAAGAAAGAAAGAAAGAAAGAAAGAAAGAAAGAAAGAAAGAAAGAAAAGAAAAGAAAAGATAGAAAGGAAAAAAGAAAGAAGGAAAAGAAAGAAAAGAAGGAAAGGAAAGAAAGAAAAGAAAGGAGGGTGAAAGAAAGAAAGATTTTTATGGGGCGGAAATCTATATTTCTGCAATGGGATGCAAATTGCTCAAGTGGCTGTTAATGAATTATAGGTATGCTTGAAAAAGAACGTGTGAGCATTATAATGTCTTTATCAATAAAATTAGCTTTTTCTGGTGCCGTGATGGGTTGAATGTTCCTTGTGGAGTCTTCTTATTGGAAAATAAAATCCTAAATGGAGGTTTGGGCTGGGGGCGACCACAAGACTACCATAAATCATCTACAGATAGAACTTTGCAAGCCCTGGCATGAGTCTCTCTGTCTGTTTCTTTCTTCTTCTTCTCTTTTCCTTCCTTCCTTCCTTCCTCTTTTTTCTCTCTCTCTCCTTCCTTCCTCCTTTCCTCCTTCCTTGCTCTTTTCTCTCTTTCCTCCCTCCCTCCCTCCCTTCTTCTTTTCTCTCTCTCCTTCCTTCCTTCCTCCTTCTCTCCTTCCTCTTTTCTCTCCTTCCTTCCTTCCTCTTTTCTCTCTCTCCTTCCTCCTTCCCTCCCTCCCCCTTCCTCTTTTCTCTCTTTCCTCCCTCTTTTCCTCCTTCCTCTTTTCTCTCTCTCTCCTTCCTTGCTTTCTTCTCCCGTCCTCTTTTTTCTCTCTCCCCTTCCTTCCTTCCTCCTTCCGTCCTTCCTCTTTTCTCTCCTTCCTTCCTTCCTCTTTTCTCTCTCTCTTCTTCCTTCCTCCTTCCCTCCTTCCTCTTTTCTCTCCTTCCTTCCTTCCTCTCTTCTCTCTCTTTCCTTCCTTCCTCCCTCCCATTCCCAGCTTTTCCAAAGAGTGGGAAAGGTCTGCCCCCTGTTGTCCTACTTCAGCATTTGCACCTTAAAAGAAAAAGGCTGGGTATCCCAAAAGTCTGAAATCGGAGTGCCCTCTGTTGGCTCGGTTCAGCTATTCTTCCAATAAAAGGATGTTAAAGAAGTATAGGATCCGATTTGTGTCAGTCTTGGTCTTCCACGGTCTTAGAAGAATCTTAGAAGGCATCCAATCTTTTTTCTTTTTGAAAAAAGTTTTTTATTTTTATTTTTCATCAACTTGTTTAAATGTACAGTCTTTTATCCATCCTTATCCATTGTTCCTTCATCTTCTTCTTTAACTCCCATTAAGTAATTAATTAATTATTTGTTTGGGTCTGCCCTTTTACCATTTCCTTCTTTTGTTTTCCTACAGCCTTTCCTTTTTGCCTTCCCTTCTTTCTCCTCCTTTCTTTCTTCTTTCCTCCTTCCTCCTCTCCTTTCCTTTCCTACTTCCTTTCTTCTTTCCCCTCTCCTCTTTTCTTCCCCTTCCCTCTTCCTCTCCTTTTCCCATTCTTCCTTTCTCTTCTTCTCACCTCCCAACTCCTCTACTTTCCCCTCTCTACTCCTCCCCTCTCTTCCATTCCTTTGTTGCTTCCTTTTTTAATTCAATCAGAGATGGTATTTCCAGCAGATCCGATTTCTATTTACATACGCCTTCATTTCCAATTTCATTTTTTTACTTTACTATTATTCCTCTAGTATTCCTGTACATTTTTTAATCAATCCATGTATCATCTGGGTATAACATTTGTGCTATCTCCCATCCAATCTAACTGTAGTACATCTACGGTGATTTCTGTCCCCGTCTCACACACGCACACCAGCAGTCGACCAAGAGTTAAAATAAACCAGCAGAGAAGAATTTCTTTTGATAACAGAATTGGCAGCGACCTAGTGGCTGCTTGTCAAAAGTTTTTACTTACAAAGGGAGGTTTGTCTCCCCTCCGAATCACATCCTACCATCCATTTTTACATTTGAGGCAAAAAATTTTTTTTGCTCCTGAGCAGCTTTTTTTCTGACCGCGGCATCACGCGTTTTCTTCCTCGGGCAGCAAAAACACTCGATTTTTAAAAACAGCTAATAATAGCATTTTTAAGCATGGAATTCCACCCCGAATGACATCCTACCATCCGTTTTTACATTTGAGGCAAAAAATTTTTTTTGCTCCTGAGCAGCTTTTTTTCTGACCGCGGCATCACGCGTTTTCTTCCTCGGGCAGCAAAAACACTCGATTTTTAAAAACAGCTAATAATAGCATTTTTAAGCATGGAATTCCACCCCGAATGACATCCTACCATCCGTTTTTACATTTGACACTTTAAAAAGGTGTTAAAAAGCTTTTGAGTTAAAAAAAAATTTGCTCCTGGGCAGCTTTTTTTCTGACCGCGGCATCACGCATTTTCTTCCTCGGGCAGCAAAAACACTTGATTTTTAAAAATAGCTAATAATAGCATTTTTAAGCATGGAATTCCACCCCGAATCACATCCTACCATCCGTTTTTACATTTGAGGCATTTTCGTAGAACGAAAATCAGTCTTTTCCCCCCAAAGTGAAATCTCTCTGTGACTGGTTGCCCACAGCAGTTTGTGAAAATAACACCAATGCCAGAGGATGGCAATTTTCCTTTTCAGCAGCCAACTTTCCTGCATAATTCTTCTTTTAAAGTTTAAAATTAAAAAGGTGTATCTACCTGACTTTTGTGTCAGAAGATCACAAATCTAAAAAAAATGCATTTGAAACACATAAGGTGGTCCTCACTTAAAAACCGTCCACTGATCAATTGTTTGAAGTTGTAATAGACCACTTGTAAAAAGCTACTTAGCACCCTGTTCCAGCAGGGGTGGGCTTCAAAAATTTTAGCAAGGTGTTCTCTGTCTGGTTGCTGGGTGGGCGTGGCCATGGTGGGCATGGCCTAGCTGACCTCCTACACCATGGGGGGCATTTTTGCCCTCCCTGGGCTCCGGTGGCTTTTCTTGAGCCTCTGGGAGGACGAAAATGGCTTCTCCAGGCTCCGGAGCAGTGGTCGGTTGTTCCTGGTTTGCACTGGTTCGCAAGAACCAGTAGTAAAAATTTGTAGTAGTTCGAAGAACTGGTAATAACATTGGCTGGCCATGCCCCCGAACTGGTCCCCAGCCCGGTCCCCGGCCCGGTCGCCACTCACTTACCCCACCCTCTTCATCAAAGGCTTTTTAAAAATATTTTTAAAAGCATTTTTTCTACAACCTCTTCGGCCGAAAAAATGCTTTTAAAAGTAAAAAAAAAAAAAAAAGCCTCTGATGATTGTGCGGCTCAGCTGGGATCGTCAGAGGCTTTTAAAAGCATTTTTTTCTACAACCTCTTAAAGTTTATTTATTTTATTTTATTTATTTTGTCGCATTTCTATGCTACCCAACTCCCAAGGGACTGTTTTACTTTTTAAAAGTAAAAAAAAAAAATTGGCCACACCCACTCAGTCACATTACCCCTATCAAGCCACACCCACAAAATAAGCCACGTCCACAAAACTGGTAGTAAAATTTTTTAGAACCCACGCCTGCTCCGGAGGCCAGAAATGGGCCCGTTTTCATCCTTCCTGAACTTCCGATAGGCCCATTTTTCGCCCTCCCTGAGCCTCTGTGTTTACCCTGCACTTACCTGCATCCAAAACGGGCTGCGTGGGGACTTGTGGGAGGGGAGGGCGGGGCGGGGTGGGCGGCGCCAGCCAGGAGTTGGATTTCCCACAGAAAAGAAAACAGCGGGAGCCACAAAACCTGGGTGGGCGTGGCCAACTCGACGTCACTCGTTTCCACCAGTCACATGACCCCCTAGCCATGCTTACCCAGTCAATCATTAGGGCAGAGAACCGCTTGTTAAAAAACACCAGGAACCACAAAACCCTTTTGACGTCTCTTTCTCTCCCTCCCTCCTCCCCCTCTGTCCTTCTCTCTCCCCCCCTCTCTGTATCTCTCTATCTCTGCCCTGGCCGCTTCTCCATCTCCCACCGTCACGCTTACCTTCTCAGGCCAGGCGAGGAGTGACTGGGAGGGGAGGGTGAGGGGCGGGGCCATCTAGTGGTGGGATCACCCGACAGGGAGCCACAGCAGAGGGCCCAAAGAGCCACATGCGGCTCCGGAGCTGCAGGTTGCTGACACCCGAACTAGTCATACCCAGTTCCTGCAACCGTTCGTCAAATGTTTTAGCCTCCGGTTCCCTTAATCCTCTTTGTTGCGCTTCTCTGCGCTCTTTCTCGAGTCTCCACATCTTTTTCTTTACATCGTGGCGACCAAAACAGAACACCGTTCCGTTCACAAAACTGTTGACGTTACAAAGTGAAATGGGACGCCCAAAGCATTGGAAACCCCGAATTCCCAACCTCCTCTGCGTCGATCAAGGTGGACCTTTCCTTGTTTGTTTTCAGCACTTGTTGTATCTTGTTGCACCGAACGTACTGTGATGTCTCTTCTGTTGGTTCGGTGTGACCCAGAGTATCAAAGGCCAACCTGACAGAATATCAATAACATCGGAGTCATCTGATAGGACTCAGATGGGGGAAGAAAACAACAACAACCCCAAGAGAATGAATGAAGTTTTTCAAAAAGTAGGTGAATTGGGCGTTGTGTTAGAGACCCTGGTGGTTTGGCCTGGATCGGTTTCAAACTCCCAAGGGCCAGTGGAATGTCCGACGTCAAGACGGACTCCAGTTCTCCATCAGATATCGTCTAAGGTTCTCCAGAAGTTGAAGGATATGGCTCGTCTTCTGAGAAAGGATCTCAGGATGAGCTTCTCCTGGGACTTAGTAGAGACAGTTTGGAAACAGGGAGGCCGCGGACCTTCAGTGAAGATCGTAGGAGTTTATACTGGACAATAGCAGGGGCCCCTTGGTGACCTCAACGCTACGCAAATCACATACTGCATATCTGAGGGTTGAATTTGGGGAGAATTGGCTTCTCTTTCTTTCTCTTTCTTCTTCTCCTTCTCCTTCTCCTTCTTTACTTCTCCTTCTTGCCAGCTCAGCGCCTTCTTTTCTGCTTTCCTTCTTCCTTCTTCCCTCCCTCTGTCTTTCTCCCTCCTTCTCCTTCTCTCTTCTTTCCCTCTCCCCTCCTCCTCCTCCCTTTCTTTCTCTACTTCTCCTTCTTACCAACTCGCTGCCTTCTTTTCTACTTTCCTTCCTTCATCCCTCCCTCCATCTACCTGCCTCCTTCTTCTACTCTCCACTCTTCCTCCCCCTTCTTTCTCTACTTCTCCTTCTTGCCAACTCGCTGCCTTCTTTTCTACTTTCTTTCTTTCCTCCCTCCCTCGTTTCTACTTTCCTTCCTTCATCCCTCCCTTCATCTTCCTCCCTCCTTCTCCTACTCTCCTCTCCTCTCCCCTCCTCCTTCTCCCTCCTCCCCCTTCTTTCTCTACTTCTCCTCACCAACTCACTGCCTTCTTTTCTACTTTCCTTCTTTCTCTCCTTCTCCTTCTCGCCAACTCACTGCCTTCTTTTCTACTTTCCTTTTTTCATTACTTCTTCCCTCTTTCCACTTTCTTTCCTTCATCCCTCCCTCCCTCTGTCTTCCTCCCTCCTTCACTCTTCTCTCCCTCCCGCTCCCCTTCTTTCTCTACTTCTCCTTCTTCCTCCCTCTCTCTTTTCCACTTTCTTTCCTTCGTCCCTCCCCCCTCTGTTTTTCTTTCTCCCTCCTTCTCATTCTCTCTTCTTTCCATTTCGCCTCCTCCCCCTCCCCTTCTTTCTCTACTTCTCCTTCTTGCCAACTCACTGCCTTCTTTTCTACTTTCCTTCTTTTTTTCCTTCTTTGCTCTTCTCTACTTTCCTTCCTTCATCCTTCCCTCCCTCCCTTTATCTTCCTCCCTCCTTCTCCTTCTCTCTTCCCTCCCTCCCTCTGTCTTCCTCCCTCCTTCACTCTTCTTTCCCTCCCGCTCCCCTTCTTTCTCTACATCTCCTTCTTCCTCCCTCTCTCTTTTCCACTTTCTTTCCTTCATCCCTCCCTCCCTCTGTTTTTCTTTCCCCTCCTTCTCCTTCTCTCTTCTTTCCATTTCGCCTCCTCCTCCTCCCCTTCTTTCTCTACTTCTCCTTCTTGCCAACTCACTGCCTTCTTTTCTACTTCTTTCTTTCCTTCTTCGCTCTTCTCTACTTTCCTTCCTCCCTCCTTCTCATTCTCTCTTCCCTCCCTCCCTCCCCTCCTCCTTTTCCTGAATGGTAGCACTCACAACTATACCCTTAGTTCCATAAAGTATACACCCAATTTGGTGGCTGCACAAATCTTTGGGATTGCAAGTTGGCTCCCTGAAATTCCAGACCAAAAAACCACAAGACCGGATGAAGATGTTATATACAAGGATGAATTTATTAAAGGCTGCCAATGTTTTTTTGATAGAAATCAGCATTTACTTCCAATTTCTTGCAAAACAAGCAAACAAACAAACAAACAAAAAACGGTGTTCACGGTGAACAATGGCTTGGCTTAAGAACCACAGAGTTCACTTAACGACCATCCTGTTTCCTTTATTATGACTGTCGTGTTTGCTTAACAATTTGCTGCAAAAAAGTTAATAAAATTAGGACTGGTCATGTGATGATCTGATTTACGACCGTCACGACTTAGAACTCTACTTGCGGGACTCAATTACGGTCGTAAATTGAGCACTGTTCCTCTTGGTGTACGCCAGGGGTGAAATCCAGCAGGTTCTGACAGGTTCTGGAGAACCGGTAGTGGAAGTTTTGAGTAGTTCGGAGAACCGGCAAATACCATCTCTGGCTGGCCCCAGAGTGGGCTGGGAATGGAGATTTTGCAAAATCGTTCCCCTGGAGTAGGGAGGGAATGGGGATTTTGCAGTATCCTTCCCCTGGAGTGGGGAGGGAATGGGGATTTTTGCAATATCCTTCTCCTGGAATGGGATGGAAATGGAGATTTTGCAGTATCCTTCCCCTGCCACGCCCACCAAGCCACGCCCACCAAGCCATGCCCACAGAACTGGTAGTAAAAAAATTTGAATTTCACCACTGGTTTATGCGTTTGGGGGGAAAAAGTCTTGTTCCTGGATATTTGAAGATTTTGCTGTCTTTTCTCACCTGACTTTTGATATTTTTGAGGTTGACTTATCCACAATTATTCTTGCGCAAAGCTAAAGGGATTATATTGCTTCAAAATCTTCCAAAAAAAAAGTATTAATGTATCAATAATGATAGCATGATATATTACGAGCCTCTTAATCTAGAGGTGCCTTATTTTATATTGTGATGTTATAATTGATTAGTATGTTATAATTTTACTGCTGTTTTTAATGCTATGTCTATATTGGTTTTAACTGCAGCACATAATATGCTCATTTAATGCTTACTACCAGGAGTACTAACCACGCGGTCCATGCCTATAAAAACATGGGAGATGATGGGGGAGTGAGGAAGAAGGGGCAAGATTCAGATAGAAGAGCATACTTGTAACTTATGGTTGAGATAAGGAGTCTGTCAACTCGCAAAGCATCTCTGGCCTGCTCTCGAGTTGCAATAGGCCAGAGGGAATGGGAAACTGGTGAAACGGAATGGCAGCCAAAGATAGATGGACATTCCATGCTTATCTCTCTCAAGGCTGTCTCCCAGGGTTACCTACAGCAGCCGAGGGGAGTGATCTGTACAACCCGGGAAATTGCTCCATTGGAATGTGATTGATGACACACCCTGAGGGGAGGGAGGGAAACAGGGTCATAATTGGGGCATAAATTACGTAGGGTCAGAGCTGGCTTCACTTGGGAAGGTGCCAACATGAAGCTCCTAATAAATAACTGGATTTCTTTTGAAGCTTGGCTCGAAGCTCATGATTTAATTAGGGCACGTCAGAACCCTGACAGAGTCCTTGGTGCTCTCTGAACTTGATTGTTCTCTTGCAGACATTTCATGACCCAACTAGGTTCTCCTCCTTCTCCTTCTCCTTCTCCTTCTCCTTCTCCTTCTCCTTCTCCTTCTCCTTCTCCGTCTCCTTCTCCTTCTCCTTCTCCTTCTCCTTCTCCTTCTCCTTCTCCTTCTCCTTCTCCTTCTCCTTCTCCTCTCTGCAAACCCCACGCCTTCTAGCACTATGATGTTACCTAGATAGGTCATGAAACATCTACTTAAAGAGCACCATGAGTGACACAATGGCTGAACCCTAAATGTGAGGGGCAACGGGCTCTAAAAAGCAAGGGAAACTTTCAATTTGGCCATTTGACTCAAAGCTCCAGCCACTGAATTTCTGAAAAAAATCAAAATTCAGAAGGTCCAGTTAAGGGATCAGGTCGGAGGTCTTCAAGTCAAACTACTTTCCGTTTCCACCTCCAAGAAATTTGGAAAATCACCCTGTCTTGAAGGTCTGAAGTGATTCAACTGATCCAATGGAAATGGCCAGAGGGTGTGATGATCAAATGTGATCCGAATGTCCTGGGTTTTCACTGGTGAGCTGGATGGATTTTGAAGGACCAAAGATGACCGGAGTAAGATATGAGATGGAGATTTAGTACATCTGACAGGTATTATATGGGCTGTAAAGGTAATACAGAGCCACGTTGCCTTGAGTTTCATAGTTCAGGTTGGACCAACCGATCATGGCTGGAGTGTACATTGTAGAGCGGACATTGCCAGTAGAGTTCCACATATTCACTTTCTGGATCTCTCCATGGAAGAAAACGTCTTCATGGTGGGCTCGTCCAAGCTGGACCAAAGCGTGGGGTTTGATGAAGTAACCTTGACGTACTACCTTCCTGGCCAACATTTTTCCATTGACCTCCAAGGAGAGGATTCCTGACTCCGATGCCCATTGGATGCAGATCGCCTGCCAATCTTGGTAGGAATCGGGGACCCGGAAGTGCTGAGGCACACCGCCGATGTAGACTGTGTACCACCAAAAGCCATCCGCTGGGTTATGAACCTTATAGATCAAGATTTCCTTGTCTTGGTCTTTGGTGGCATAGGAGAAGAGGGCTTGTTTGGATGGCGAGTCGGAGAAAGAACAGAGGCAGATGGTGATGTTCTGGAGAAGGTCTTGAGGTTGCTCCACCTCCAAGGTGACGTAGCCTTTGTGGGAGAAAACGAAGGAGTAGCCCTCCAGATCTAGGAGAATGAGAGAGAAAGAGAGAAGGCAGATTGATTGGGGTTGTATTTTAGTGCACTTCCATCACACTGTTTCTTTGGAAAACTCAAGAAGGAAGGAAGGCAGGCAGGCAGGCAGGCAGGCAGGAAGGAAGGAAGGAAGGAAGGAAGGAAGGAAGGAAGGAAGGAAAGGAGAAAAAGAGAGGGAGAGGGAGGAAGGAAGGAAATTCAAGTTGAGAGAATGGCACTCTTTATTTTATCCCTTTGTTGGCACATCTCTTTGCAGTGCCAGGCGCTAAATAAACTACTACTACTAAATCAATTAGCAGTTTTGCTACAGGTAGTTCTCGACATACAACCAACCACAAGCGAGGCGTTTTACGACCTTTCTTGACATCGTTGTTAAGGGGGTCATAAATACAGGACAGTTGCCAAGTGCCTGAATTTTAACCATGTGACATGGGGATGGGGTGAGTGGTGCTGTGGCCTAGAGCTCTCGCCTCACAATCAGGAAGCTGTGAGTTCGATCCTAGGTAGCGGAAGATATTTCTCTCTCTTGGGCACAATGAGAATACCTCTGCTGAACAAAACTCCGTATTGGCAACAGGAAGGGCATCCAGCGAGTAAAACACTCAGCTCCATTCAGTTGCCCCAACTCCACCCTGGTGCAAGGGATTATGGGGTCATTAAAAGACTGTGGGGATGCTGCGATCGTTATAAGTGTGAGGATTACCAGTCCAGTGGTGAAATTCATTTTTTTTTTACTACTGGTTCTGTGGGCGTGGCTTGGTGGGCGTGGCAGGGGAAGGATACTGCAAAATCCCCATTCCCTCCCCACTCCTGGGACCAGCCAGAGGTGGTATTTGCGGGTTGTCCGAACTACTCAAAATTTCCGCTACCGGTTCTGCAGAACCTGTCAGAACCTACTGGATTTCATCCCTGGACCAGTCATAAGTCCCTTTTCCCAGTGCCATTGTGACTTCAAAAGGTTGCTAAATGAATGGTTGTAAGTTGTTGGTTTTTTTTTTTTTTTTTATTTATTTTTTAAGACAAACAAACATTTAGTACATCATTCATTTCTTCCATTGTGACATTTCGGTGTTATCTTCCAACGTTTCTTCTCTCCTCTTCTGTCTTCAATCTCACCAAATCCATTACAAAGATTTTCCCCTAATATACACTGCTCAAAAATATAAAGGGGACACAAGCAGAAGACATCCGAGATCTGAATGAATGAAATAGCCTTATTAAATACTTTGTTCGTTACATATGGTAGTTTTGTGTTCCCTTTAATTGTTTGAGCAGTGTATAAACTACTGTATGTAAAGAACAAAGTATTTAATCAGGCTCTTTCATTCAGATCTCGGATGTCTTCTGCTTGCGTTCCCTTTATTTTTTGAGCAGTATATTTATTCTAATTACAACCCATTTTTTTTTAAAAAAAATCTCTTTTAAAAACTTATTGGTATCTCTTTTCTAACCAATAGTAAAATTTATTCCATATCTTAAAATAGTCTGCATTTTCTCTTTCCTTTATCACCATAGTTAATCTATTCATTTCTGCACAATAGGAATGGTTGTAAGTTGAGGACTGCAGAGGGGTGTCTGTGGGGTGTGGCGGCCTAAAAAAAAAAAAAAAAAACAAGATGGACGCCACGAGAGGATGGAGCTTCCGTTACCTTGCCATGGTGGCGGCCATCTTTGTTGACCATACCCCATGTCTGAAGAGATGCCCTCCGGCGTTCATTCGTGGGTTCTTGCAACACACCCAGCAAGGTCAAAAATAGTGACCTTCCCTTTTTCACTGGTCATTCTGTCCTTGGCCATCTAAAGATTGCCAGCTGGCTGGAACTCTGTGTGCCAATCGTCAGCCCTGGCATTAGACCAATTATTCAGGGCATTTTTTTAAAAAAAAATTTTGATTTATATGCCGCCCTTCTCCGGAGACTCAGAGCGGCTTACAATGCGTTAAGCAATAGCCTTTCTTTTCTTTTCTTCTTTCTCTATCCCTTTGCTTTGTGCTCTTGGTTTGTTCGATACCTGGCAACTTGGTGATCCACAGAGAGAGCAGAGAATAGAGAATAACAGGAGTCGGAGGGACCTTAGAGATTGTCTAGTCCAACCCACCCACCCCCCTCAAGCAGGAGACCCTGTATCATTCTGGACAAATGGTTGTCCGGTCTCTTCTTGAAAACCTCCAGTGATGACGTCTGGAGGCAAACCTTTACACTGAATAATTGTCCTCGGTGTTATTAAGAATTCTTAATTTATTAATTCTTAATGAATAAGAATTTATCCTTGATTCTTAGTTGCTTCTCTCCTTGATTAGCTTCCATCCGTGGCTTCTTGTCCTGCTCTCAGGGGCTTTGGAGAATAGGTTGACCTCCCTCGTCTTTGGGGCAGCCCCTCAAATATTGGAAGACGGCCATCCTATCACCACCCCCCCCCAATCCTCCTCCAAGCCACGATAGAAGCAATTAAGCACCTGTCAATCCCAGCCCT
>JAKOOJ010000026.1:10456328-10459100 GCA_022577455.1 Arizona elegans | reverse complement strand
AATAGCTTAACAGGCCTTCTCGAAGAAAAAAGAAGAAGAAGAAGAAGAAGAAGAAGAAGAAGAAGAAGAAGAAGAAGAGAAGAAGAAGAAGGAGAGAGGAGGAGGAGGAAGAAGAAGAAGAAGAAGAAGAAGAAGAGGAGGAGGAGGAGGAGGAGAAGAAAGGAGGAGGAGGAGGAGGAGAAGAAAGGAGGAGGAGGAGAGAGGAGGAGGAAGAAGGAGGAGGAGGAGAAGAAAGGAGAAGGATGAGGAGAAGAGGAGGAGGAGAAGGAAGAAGAAGAGGAGGAGGAGGAGGAGGAGAGGAGGAGGAGGAGGAGGAGGAGGAGGAGAAGAAGAAGAAGAAGAAGAAGAAGAAGAGGTGGTGGAGGAAGAAGGGGAGGAGGAGGAGGAAGAAGAAGAAGAAGAGGAGGAGGAGGAGGAGGAGGAGAAAGGAGGAGGAGGAGGAGGAGAAGAAAGGAGGAGGAGGAGGAGAGGAGGAGGAAGAAGGAGGAGGAGGAGAAGAAAGGAGAAGGATGAGGAGAAGAGGAGGAGGAGAAGGAAGAAGAAGAGGAGGAGGAGGAGGAGGAGGAGGAGGAGAAGAAGAAGAAGAAGAAGAAGAAGAAGAAGAAGAAGAAGAAGAAGAAGAGGAGGAGGAGGAGGAGAAGAAAGGAGGAGGAGGAGGAGGAGAAGAAAGGAGGAGGAGGAGGAGAGGAGGAGGAAGAAGGAGGAGGAGGAGAAGAAAGGCGAAGGAGGAGGAGAAGAGGAGGAGGAGAAGGAAGAAGAAGAGGAGGAGGAGGAGGAGAGGAGGAGAAGAAGAAAAGAAGAAGAAGGAGGAGGAGGAGGAGGAGAGGAGGAGAAGAAGAAAAGAAGAAGAAGGAGGAGGAGGAGGAGGAGGAGGAGAGGAGGAGAAGAAGAAAAGAAGAAGAAGGAGGAGGAGGAGGAGGAGGAGGAGGAGCTGGTACTTGGTTGATCCCTAGGAGGCTGGCAGCAACCCGTATCACCCATTAGCATCAGTCAATGATATTTGCGACACATTTTTAAATGTTCAGTTGACCGAGTTGCCTGTTTAACGAATAAAAGAGTGAAGAAGAAGAATATAATCTCTTCCCCCCAACATTTGGGTTTGAAAACTGCTCTGAAGTGCCGGTGGAAAGAAAGTGGTGGAAACCACTCAAAATAAACCCACAAGTGGTTTGAAGCAGAAGGACTGTTAAAAGAAAAGAAAAAAAATTATTAGCAAGTCGGGGTGAGGGCATCTTAAGGCTGAATTTCCTGAGGGTCCAAATCTACTTTCCTTCTCCTCGAACTGGGTCTCTTTTGGCCACAACTTGTGTTTCTAAGAGAAGCTTTACTGAGCCAGGAGGATTGGTGGCCCAGAAGGACTCAAAGGCTTTTTGTGATGCCAAAACATGCTGCCAATAACTGTTGTCCCTCTGAAAAAAAAAAAAAAAGCAAAGGGAGTCCCATTCTCCATCTGAAGTGGCTTTCGGTCAGGCTCATTTGTGTTCCAGCTGACGTTGTTGTTGTTCCTTTATTCCTGAAGTGTTAAAATCCCACAAACACACACACACACACACACACACACACACACACTTGTTCTTTCTGGTTTGTTCTCTCTCCTGTATTCATTTTCTCTCTCTAACTCTCTCGTTCTCTTTCTCTCTCTGTCTTGTTCTCTCTTGCTTGTTCTCTTTCTCTCTCCTGTTCTCTTTTTTCATTATCTCTTTCTCCCTCTCTCTCTCTCTCTCTCTCTCTCTCTCGTTCTCTCTCATTCTCTCTCTCTTTCTCTCATTCTCTCTCTTTCTCTGTCATTCACTCTCTCTTGTGTTCTCTTTTTTATTCTCTCTTTCTCTCTCTCTCTTGTTCTCTCTCATTCTCTCTCTCTTTCTCTCATTCTCTCTCTTTCTCTGTCATTCACTCTCTCTTGTGTTCTCGTTTGTTCTCTCTCTCATTCTCTCTCTCTCTTTTCATTCTCTCTCATTCTCTCTTTCTCTCATTCTCTCTCTTGTTCTCTCACGCATATTCTCTCTGTCTCTTGTGTTCTCTCTTGTTTGTTCTCTCTTGTTTGTTCTCTCATTCTCTCTCCCTTTCTCTCTCTCCTGTTCTCTCATGCATATTCTCTCTGTCTTGTGTTCTCTCTCTCCTGTTCTCTCATTCTCTCTCTCGTTCTCTCTCTTGTTCTCTCTCTTGTGGTCTTTCTCTCTCTCTCATTCTCTCTCTCTTTCTCTCTCTCTCATTCTGTCTTGTTCTCTCACACACATATTCTCTCTTGTTTGTTCTCTCTCTCATTCTCTCTCCCTTTCTCTCTCCTTCTCTTTCAAGTTCTCTCTCTGATGCACACATTCTCTTTCTTGCGTTCTTTCTCTCTTGTTCTCTCTTTCTCTCATTCTCTCTGTCTTGTTCTCTCACACACATATTCTCTCTCTTTCTCTCTTGTGTTCTCTTTTGTTTGTTCTGTCTCTCATTCTCTCTCTCTAGTTCTCTCTCTGATGCACACATTCTCTTTCTCTCTTGTTCTCTCTCTCTCTTCTCTCTCTTGTTCTCTCACACACATATTCTCTCTCTCTCTTGTGTTCTCTCTTGTTTGTTCTGTCTCTCATTCTCTCCCTCTAGTTCTCTCTCTGATGCACACATTCTCTTTCTCTTGTGTTCTCTCTCATTTTCTATCTCAAATTCTCTCTCTCGTTCTCTCTCTTGTTCTCTCTCTCTCTCATTCTCTCTGTCTTGTTCTCTCACACACATATTCTCTCTCTCTCTTGTGTTCTCTCTTGTCTGTTCTGTCTCTCATTCTCTCTC
>JAKOOJ010000026.1:10433828-10451328 GCA_022577455.1 Arizona elegans | reverse complement strand
AACTGCTAGTGAAGATATCTATTTCTCATTGGTCCCATCGGTCTCCTCCGCCCCCCCCCACCACCTTCAAACATTTGAGTTCAATTTTTTTTAGGGCTTGAGCAGTAGAAGATCTCCACAATCCCTTCCAACTCTTGATATTCTATGTTCTGTGACTTCCTTATCTGGTATTTCAAACCAAGAGCCCAAGCCATATCAGAAGGCATCCCAGCAGAAAGAAATGGGCTGAAATTGGATCACTCGCCACCAGGTGTTTAACAGATCAACTGAGTTGGAAGGGACCCTTGGAGGTCATCTAGTCCAACCCCCTGCTCAAGCAGGAAACCCTATATCGTCTCAGACAAACGGTTGTCCAGTCTCTTCTTAAAAACTTCCAGTGTTGGAGCCATTCACAACTTCCGAAGGCAACTTCTGTTCCATTGGTCGATTGCTCTCACGGTCAGAAAATTTCTCCTTATTTCCAGGTTGAATCTCTCCTTGTTCAGTTTCCAACTGAACAAGTTGGCTGATGGGTGGCTTTTATGCAAGGAGGAGGAGTGGAAAGTTGCTTTTCTCAACCGTGCCCTGCTTTCTCCTGGCAGCTGCAGGTAACCGAACAGGACACCCAGAGCTAAGCCAGGAGAAGCACTCCGTGCAGAACTCTAGCAATGGCTTGGTTGCCATGACAACCAGCGCCAGGCCTTCGGTTGAGGAGAGGACACACCGGAGTAGGTGCTCATGCCTTATGCAAAAGGCTGCCACGGGTGCCATTCACAGCCCATTTGTTCCTGCCAAGGCAGAAAGAGTGGAGCTGTGGAAATCCTTGGCAGGCTCTGTCAGTCTCCTTCACATCTTATCAGATGGGGAAAGCCCCCCAAAAAGCTGTGAAGCGAGTAATTAATCTTGGCCGATAATGGAGGCGATGGAGGGAGAAGGGAGGGAGAGCAGAGAGGGGGATGCGGGGGGCACAGAGAACTCAAATTAATGCTGGGTTCAGGTTGCAGGATGCTTTAGCTGCTCCTAAAACCCTGGGATTTTATTTACTTATTTATTTATTTTTAAAAACAATTGGGGGTGCAGTTCTTTCCATTCGTCTTAGATCAGCTCAGAGCAATAAGGGGGATTTAGCGCAGTTCTCCATCATCATTTTATCTCCATGGCTGGGGGAAGGGAAGAAATCATCATAAAGAATAATCATAAAGAAAAAAGGAAGGAAGGAAGGAAGGCAGGAAGGTGGGAGGGAGGGAGGAAGGAAAGGAAAGGAAAGGAAAGGAAAGGAGGGAGGGAGGGAGGGAGGGAGGAAGAAAGAAAGAAAGAAAGAAAGAAAGAAAGAAAGAAAGAAAGAAAGAAAGAAAGAAAGAAAGTATTCTTATTCTAAAAGCAAAGCAGAATTATCTCATTTTTCAGCCTCTCCTATTTTAGTTCAATCTTTACTAACGGTTGCTTTGGGGAGGGTTTGGAAATAGGAGGTGGGGGGTCTGGCTGCTTTTTTGTTTTTGGTTTAGTTTAGTTTAGTTTAGTTTAGTTTAGTTTAGTTTAGTTTAGTTTAGTTTAGTTTAGTTTAGTTTAGTTTAGTTTAGTTTAGTTTAGTTTAGTTTAGTTTAGTTTGAAATTATGGGTGGGAATCAGTTGCTTGTCAAATTGTCATGTTGGAGAAAACGCTTGAGAGTCCCTTGAATTGCAAGGAGATCCAATCAATCGATCTTAAAGGAAATCTGTTGAAAGAAATGTCCTTCTGGGTTCAGTTCCAAGTGGGGGAAAAAGAAACTGGAAACTAGGGAAGGACAGAACCTGAACCTGAATCTCAAATACTTTGGCCACCTAATTATTTATTTATTTATTTATTTATTTGTTTGTTTGTTGTTCTTAGTTGTGAAGTCATGTAAGACCCATCGCAACCCCATGGACAATGTTCTTCTAGGCCTTCCTATCCTCCACCATCCTCCGGAGTCCATTTAAGTGTCAAGTTTCCGAAAGATGCCCTAATTAATTCATGAGCCATGATCCAAACTTCAAAGGAAATATATTGATTTATTAGGAGCAACATTCCGGCAATACTCAGATGCAGTCAGGATTGATCCCATGTAGATTTACGTTCCCCTATGACCCTGTCTCTCCCCTCCCCCCTGGCCATGTCATAAATCATATTCTCCAATTAACCACTTTGGCTGGCTGTGAAACCTAACACCCTCCTTCTGATTGGGGTCAGAAAGAATGTATGGAATTCACTTCAGTTCTCCCTCCCTCCTGCTCATGGCAACTTGAAAGCTTTGCAAGTTGACATTAAGCTCATGCCAACTGCTTCAGTGACTCCATCCATCCACCTCCTTCTCTGCCGTCCCCTTCTTCTTCTTTTGCCCTCAATCATTCCCAGCATTAGGCTCTTCTCCAGGGAGTCCTTCCTTCTCATTAGGAATTTATAAATAAATTATAAATAAATAACTCTTCCAACTCTGTTATTCTATTCTATTCTATTCTATTCTATTCTATTCTATTCTATTCTATTCTATTCTATTCTAACATATTACAAAATACTATCCTATAGTATATAATATATATACTATCCTGTAATATATTAGTATTAGTAGAGTATAGTAACAAATTAGCTAGGATGAGATGGTTAGATAGTGTCATTGATGCAACAAACATGAATTTAAGCAAACGCCTGGAGAAAAGGGAGGATGGGAGATGGCTTGGCTTGCTGTGGTCCATAGGCCGTAAAGAGTAGGGCACAACTTAGCATAGGTCATATGTAAAGACGCAACCATCCTGTTGAAGAAGAGGCTCAAAAATGCCCATACCAAGGGAAGCATTTGAAGGAAGAGTTTTCAGAGCTCAATGAACCCCAGTAAAGAGAAGGAACAAAACAGCAGTTGAAGAGATTTAGTGACCAGGTTGAAGGAGACTTAGCTTCCTGTCCTTATCCATTTAAGATAGGCAATTGGGAAGGAATCTCTCAGGCAGAACTTAGTATGCAAACATCCTCTCCCATAAAGCTGATCCTTCACACCACACGAATCTAAATCCCCAAACAGAAGAGAATGATCTGTGGCTCAAGGTTGAACAGAAGAGTTCTTGGTGCTCTCTGAGCTAAGAGAAGAAGGAGAAGGAAAGGGAGAGGAAGAAGGAGAGGGGGAAGGAGAGGGAGAGGGAGAAGAAGAGGGGAAAGGAGAAGGAGAGGGAGAGGGAGAAGAAGAGGGGAAAGGAGAAGGAGAGGGAGAGGGAGAAGAAGAGAGGAAGGAGAGGGAGAGGGAGGAGAAGAGGGAAAAGAAGAGAGAGGAAGGAGAGGGAGAAGGAGAGGGAGAGGGAGAAGAAGAAAGGAAGGAGAAGACTTCTTGGTGCTCTCTGAGCTAAGAGAAGAAGGAGAAGGAAAGGGAGAGGAAGAAGGAGAGGGGGAAGGAGAGGGAGAGGGAGAAGAAGAGGGGAAAGGAGAAGGAGAGGGAGAGGGAGAAGAAGAGGGGAAGGAGAGGGAGAGGGAGGAGAAGAGGGGGAAGGAGAAGGAGAGAGAGAAGGAGAGGGAAAAGAAGAGAGAGGAAGGAGAGGGAGAAGGAGAGGGAGAGGGAGAAGAAGAAAGGAAGGAGAAGACTTCTTGGTGCTCTCTGAGCTAAGAGAAGAAGGAGAAGGAAAGGGAGAGGAAGAAGGAGAGGGGGAAGGAAAGGGAGAGGGGGAAGGAGAGGGAAAGAGAGAAGGATTAACACATTGTAAACCGTCCTGAGTCTCCAGAAAAGGGCAGCATATAAATCAAATAAAAAAAAAAGGAGAGGGGGAAGGAGTGGGAGAAGAGGAGGAGAGGAAGGAGAAGGAGAAGGAAAGAGAGAAGAGGAGGAGAGGAAGGAGAAGGAGAGGAGAGGAAGGAGAAGGAGAGGGAGAAGAGGAGGAGAGGAAGGAGAAGGAGAGAGAGGAGAGGAGAGAAGAGGAAAGGGAGGGAGAGGGAGAAGAAGGAAAAGAGGGAGGTGGAGAGGAAGGAAGAGGAGGAGGAGAAGAAGAAGAAGTAGAAGAAGACAATCTCAGAGAGCACCAAGCCCCCCCTCAAATTAACCCCAAATATTCTCTTTTCCAGGAAGAAACCTTCCCGTACCTTTATACCAAGGGTTTAAAGGGAAAAGGCTTTTGGAAGGGGTGGGAAAATGTCACCCAGGCATAGAAAATAAATCCTTCTAAGAGATCCTTCAATCCACTATGGTGGCCGGCCAGTTCTGGCAAAAGACCAGGTCGTCTCCAGACTTCCCTTCTGCTCCAGGGCCAAACCTCATCCAGGGTGATTGGACACCTGCTCTCCAAGAGACAAGGAATGGCCCCATGCAATCCCGAGCCCAGCTTGCCAAGACCCCCTATTCTCCCCCCCCCCACACACATACCCCTTTCTCTTCCTCCCTCCTGGCAAAAAAAATATAAAACCCTCCCTGCTTTCCCCCCAGCCCCCTCTGCACTCTCTCCCTGCTCCCCCCCAGCCCCCCAGCCCCTCTGCCTGCTTCCAGCCTCTTTCCTAATAGCATCCTTTTCATAGAAACAAATTGTCCAGCTACGAACTGCACCTGAGGGCCTTCACCCTTTAACAAATAAGCTTTTAATTTTCTGCCAGAAGGACGTAAGAGTGTAGGGTGGGCCAAGGGGAGAAAATCAATCACTCATCCGTCTTCATCATCCTTGCCTGGGGACCGTTCAGGCTGGCTGAATGCCCCACGGGGGAACTGGGGTGAGAAAATGTGGGGGGGGGGTTGGTCAGTGGGGAGGGGGACACGGACGGACACGGCAAGACAGGGCAAGCTTAGTGGGGCTGCAGCCCGTCAATCTTCGCTTGCCCAGGAGGAGCCGAGAGGAAAATTGAGAGAGCCGGGACAGACCCTTCGTTTCCAACACCCCCCCCCCCATAAATCATCTTGGGGGGGGGCTGAGAAATGGTCCTCTATTTCTCTTAAAAAAAGAAAAAAAACCATCTACCCACTCACCCAATCTATTACTCAATTGGGAAAAGGAAGCGTTGCTTTTCAGGTTCGGTTTCAAAAGGGAATTTTGAACAGGATCGGATTTGGGTGGAATTCTCCTAAGAATTTTATGCGTGTAGAATATGGAGTATAGAATATAGAACAACAGAGTTTGAAGGGACCTTTATTTTTTATTATTATTTATTTATTTATTTATTGAGTTATTTATTGAGTTAATTAGTTAGTTAGTTAGTTAGTAGTCAGTTATTTTGTCAAGCATATATAAGATAACAGGTAAAAGTATAAACATAATTTCAATACATGAAAAGAGTAAGTAAAAAGGAATATTAGGACAGGGACGATAGTAACCCAAGGGTGAAGTCCAGCAGGTTCTGACAATATCTATCTATCTATCTATCTATCTATCTATCTATCTATCTATCTATCTATCTATCTATTCATCCATCCATCATCTCTACCTACTTACCTACCTACCTACCTACCTACCTGTATATGTATATGTATAAAGGTAATGGTTCCCCTCACACATACGTGCTAGTCGTTCCCGACTCTAGGGGGCAGTGCTCATCTCCATTTCAAAGCCGAAGAGCCAGCGCTGTCCGAAGACGTCTCCGTGGTCATGTAGCCGGCATGACTCAACGCCAAAGGCCCACGGAACGCTGTTACCTTCCCATCAAAGGGGGTCCCTATTTTTCTACTTGCATTTTTTAAGTGCTTTCGAACTGCTAGGTTGGCAGAAGCTGGGACAAGTCACGGGAGCTCACCCCGTTACGCGGCAGTAGGGACTCAAACTGCTGAACTGCCGACCTTTCGATCAGCTGCCTTGGGCATTCCACCTTTGAAAGGAAAAACCAAATTAAACAAGCAATTCACTATGGGGAATTTTTATGTTTGTTTTTAAATCCAACCTACTCGGAATTTTTGCAGATACTAGCTTGTCTTTTAACTGGAACGCGGTGGCTCAGTGGCTAAGACGCTGAGCTTGTTGGCTGAAAGGTCGGCAGTTCAGCGGTTCAAATCCCTAACCACCACGGCCCCTATGTATATGTATATGTATATGTATATGTATATGTATATGTATATGTATATGTATATGTATATGTATATGTATATGTACATCAGTGGTGGGTTTCAAAAATTTTTACTACTGGTTCTGTGGGTGTGACTTGGTGGGCATAGCTTGGTGGGAGTGGCAGGAGAAGGATACTGTAAAATCTCCATTCCCACCCCACTCCAGGGGAAGGATATTGCAAAATCCCTATTTCCTCCCGATCAGCTGGGACTCGGGAGGCAGAGAATAGATGGGGGCAGAGCCAGTCAGAGGTGGTATTTATCGGTTCTCCAAACTACTCAAAATTTCTGCTACCGGTTCTCCAGAACTGGTCAGAACCTGCTGAAACCTCACCTCTGACTTATCTATCATCTATCTATCTATCTATCTATCTATCTATCTATCTATCTATCTATCTATCTATCTATCTTCCTACCTACCTACCTACCTACCTATCATCTATCTATCTATCTCTACTCTATCTCTATCTATCTATCTATCTATCTATCTATCTATCTATCTATCTTCCTTCCTACCTACCTACCTACCTACCTATCATCTATCTATCTCTACTCTATCTATCTATCTATATCTATCTATCTATCTATTTATCTATCTTCCTTCCTACCTACCTACCTACCTACCTACCTATCATCTATCTATCTATCTCTACTCTATCTTTCTATCTATCTCTATCTATCTATCTATCTATCTATCTTCCTTCCTACCTACCTACCTACCTATCATCTATCTATCTCTACTCTATCTATCTATCTATATCTATCTATCTATCTATTTATCTATCTTCCTTCCTACCTACCTACCTACCTACCTATCATCTATCTATCTATCTCTACTCTATCTTTCTATCTATCTCTATCTATCTATCTATCTATCTATCTATCTTCCTACCTACCTACCTACCTATCATCTATCTATCTCTACTCTATCTATCTATCTATCTATCTCTATCTATCTATCTTTCTATCTTTCTATCTATCTATCTATCTATCTCTATTTATCTATCTATCTATCTATCTATCTATCTATCTATCTATCTATCTTCCTACCTACCTACCTACCTACCTACCTATCATCTATCTATCTATCGCTACTCTATCTATCTATCTATCTCTATCTATCTATCTATCTATCTATCTATCTATCTATCTATCTTCCTTCCTACCTACCTATGTATATGTATATGTATATGTATATGTATATGTATATGTATATGTATATGTATATGTATATGTATACGTATATATCTTTCTCCCATCTCCTGGCATCAGCTGAGGCTACTCCCTGTGGCAAAACCTTGTGTATGATTCCACCGCCGTTGCTGCTGCCTCTTGGCATCCATATGAAAATAAGTGAGAAGGTTAATTAGATGTTTGCATCCAATTTTCTTCTTGTTTGTGAAACCAGCATTTCAGGGTAACCCAGGCGCAGAGCCCCCTGCCCTTTTCCGCACGCTCAGTGAATTTTGCAGTTCTGCACAACTGCCTCACCTCAGTCGGGCTCTTCCATTAGCACGTAGGGCCGCCTCTTACCCAGTAATTACTCAGCTTCCCCTTCTTTTTAATATTCCTTCTGATTTCCTCTCCCTCCGTCCCTCCACCCCCCCTCTCCCCTACCCACACGGAATTCCTGGCTCCCATACAGAATCCCTATCCCCAGGCTGCCTTTCTGAGTGGAATCACGCCGAAATACTACTCACCCACCCCCAGACCCCCATCCCCAATGAGATCCCAGCCATGGCAGCTTTGTGGTTAGAAAGATGCAAGATACGGGAGCCAGGCAGGGAAAATGCTATTCTTTTTATCTAATTGCATTGGCAGGTTTACATCTAACGGTATTTATTTTATATTTATATTAATCTGGTAAACCAGGAAGGAAAGAACTACTGTAGTGATAGAGAGGCTGGTGAGGTGGTCTCAGCCAGTGGTGAAATCCACATTTTTTTTTTACTACCGGTTCTGTGGGCATGGCTTGGCGGGCGTGGCAGGGGAAGGATACTGCAAAATCTCCATTCCCAACCCACTCCTGGGGGAAGGATACTGCAAAATCTCCATTCCCAACCCACTCCTGGGGGAAGGATATTGCAAAATCTCCATTCCCAACCCACTCTAGGGGAAGGATACTGCAAAATCTCCATTCCCAACCCACTCCTGGGGGAAGGATATTGCAAAATCTCCATTCCCAACCCACTCCAGGGGAAGGATACTGCAAAATCTCCATTCCCAACCCACTCCTGGGGAAAGACACTACAAAATCCTCATTCCCTCCCCACTCCTGGGGGAAGGATACTGCAAAATCCCCATTCCTTCCACACTCTGGGGCCAGCCAGAGGTGGTATTTGCCGGTTCTCCAAACTACTCAAAATTTCTGCTACCGGTTCTCCAGAACCTGTCAGAACCTGCTGGATTTCACCCCTGGTGTCAGCCTTGCAAGGTAGACCAGATGACTAGCACACACCCATCTCATTTCATTGGCATGTTTACGTCTAATTTCATTGGCAAGTTTACATCTAATTGTATTTATTTTAGATTCATATTATTTATTCTATATTTATATTTTATATTATTTTATGCATTTATTTATTATTTTATGCATTTATTATTTATTTTATTTGTTTATTTTTATTTTATTTATTTTACATGTATTTATTTAACATATATATTAATTATTTATTTTGCTTTATTTATTTTATTCTTTATTAAAATATACATCTAATTTTATTTGTTTTATTTAATTTTTTTTTAATTTTATAACCTGTTTCCCTGAAAATATGACCCAACCGGAAAATAATAATCCTAGCATGATTTTTTCAGGATGCTCGTAATATAAGCCCTATCCCCAAAATAAGCCCCAGTTAAGATTGTCAGCCAGATGGATGCATTGAGTATCGTATTTCCCCCAAAATAAGACCCAACTGGAAAATAAACCCTAGCACGGTTATTTTGCAAGTTTACATCAACAGAGTCTTGGAAGTCAAAAAGCACATCCGTTCCCCACCTTGCGAGTCTAAGAAACTAGGGAGGGTCTCTCTCTGGCCCAGGCTGATCATCTCCTTCAACAGGGGGGAGGGGCGGCTGGAGGGTTGGGAAGGTCTATGGCCATGATGACAAAACTATGGCATGTGTGCCACAGGTGGCACGTGGAGCCATATCAGTGGGCATGCAAACTCAGCTCTGGTGCACGCCAGCTGATTTTCAGGCCTTCTGGGCCCACCAGAAGTAGGGAAACAGGCTGTTTCCTGCCTCCGGACTGCTTGGAGGGGGTGGGGAAGACCCATTTTTTGCTCTCCCCAGGCTCCAGAGCCTCTCTAGGCAAAAATGGCCTTCCCCACCCCACCCCAGAGGCCCCCCAGAGGCCGGAAACGGCCCATTTGCCAACTTCCAATGGGACCAGAAGGCCTGTTTTTTTGCTCTCCCCAGGCTCCAGAACCTTCCGCTGGCCATAACTGCCATTTTGCCCAAACTGATCCGAACCGGCTGAATCCCCTCTGAAGTGGTTCGGGAATGATGAGAGGCACAAGCAAGCAAGTGACAACAGCTCTTTAATATACAGTGAGACTTCAGCAAAAACTCAGGGGCTGCAGTCCTCCTTATATACAATCCAGGAGGGACTGTCAGCCAATCAGAAACGTATGCAGGTTTGAATCTCCCGCTTAAAAGTATCAATACATAACACCCCTCCCTTCCCAGAAGGCACTGACATTCAAAAATTAACATATTTACAAACAAAATCTCGCAGGTGCTTAGGCTGAGTTCTCGCCCTAGTTGACCTGCGCAGTTCAGTGTTTGGTGGGGCGTCGAGCTGGTCGGAGGGACTCTTTGTCTCTCCCGGCTCCGCCAATGGAACCTCCTGGATTTTGTCCGGGGCGTGGTTATCCCCGGCTGGGAGTGGCGACTCGCTGGGGCGGCGCTGGAACCAGGGCTTGTCAGCTAAGTATTCTCGCGGCCCCGGGCTTGAGTTGGCTGTTTTGGAGAAGTGGTCATAGTTAGGCTCGGACATGTCTGCGTTGATGTTTGCCTCGCCAACCGCCCGTTTCCTCAGTTGGTCTATGTGGCGCTTCCAGAGTCTATCTACCCCCACGTCCACCGTGTATGATTTTGGGCCTGTTATCCCCACTATGGTTCCTGCGACCCACAGAGGACCGCTGGCATAATTGCGAGCGAACACTGGGGACCCGACCTGAAACTGCCTTAAGCCACAGGTCTCTCCCTTAAAGTTTTCGTGCGAATAGTTAGGGTGAAGCCTGTCCAACACACACCGGAGCTTTCTCCCCATGAGGAGCTCTGCTGGGCTTCTCCCTGTTGCCGTGCATGGTGATGCATGCTGAACCGCAAGGAATTGATCTATCCTGGCCTGCCAGTCCCCATTGTCTAATCTGGATAGTGCTTCCTTGGCTGTCCTGACAAATCGTTCAGCCAATCCGTTGGAAGCCGGGTGAAATGGGGCTGATAGGGCATGGCGGATTCCCAGGCCGGCCAAGTAACCTTCAAACAGGGTTGCTGTAAATTGGGGCCCATTGTCCGACACCAAGGTATCCGGCAGGCCGTGGGTGGCAAACAACTTTCTTAGGGCCTTGATAACCGCTTCGGCCGTTGTGGATGGCATTAATACAATTTCGAGCCATTTTGAAAAGGCATCCACTACTATTAAGAACGTTTGGCCATGGAACGGGCCGGCAAAATCAATGTGGATCCTCCCCCATGGGCCTTTTGGTTTCTCCCACTCTCGGATGGGCGCTACTGGGGGATCGGGGCGAGACTCCTGGCAGGGTCTGCACTTCCCCACCCACTCGGAAATGACCTGGTCCATGTTGGGCCACCAGACATAGCTGCGGGCTAAACACTTCATCCTGACGATGCCAGGGTGCCCCTCGTGCAATAACTCTAGAACTCTACCTCGTAGTTTTGTTGGAATTACCACTCTGTCACCCCACAGTAAGCACCCCCCTTGCATAAACAGTTCATTTCGTTTGTTGGCAAAACCTTGGTACTCCTCCCCGACCACCTTGTCCGGCCACCCTTTCAAAACCCAACCCATAACAGTCCGGATAACAGGGTCTCTATTTGATGCTTTCGCCACCTCGCCGGAGGAGATGGGCCCCAAAGTTAACGCGTCCAACAACAGGACGGAGGTTTCCGGTGTTGGGTTGTCCAGCAGGTCGGGAAGGGGGCAACGGCTAAGGGCATCCGCATGACCCAGGGTTCGCCCAGGCCGATGGACGAGCTGGTACGAGTATGCCGATAAGAAAATCGCCCATCTAGTTAATCGGGGGGAGAGGGCAGCGGGGGTTGGCCTGTCGCCTGCTAGCAGTCCTAGCAACGGCCTATGGTCAGTCACAAGTTCAAATTTTCGGCCATAGAGGTATTCGTGGAACTTCTTAACCCCCGCAATCGCAGCCAGAGCTTCTCTGTCCAATTGGCTATAGTTTCGTTCTGTGCTGGACAGAGTTCGGGAGTAGAAAGCAATGGGCGCCTCTAGGCCGTTCGGCAGTCTATGGCCTAGGACTGCACCAACTCCTACGGGGGAGGCGTCGCAAACTAAGACGAGCGGCAGCTCTGCATTGTACTGGATCAGGAAACTGTCCTCAGATAGGAGTTTTTTTACTGCCTCAAAAGCGGCCGCTTGCGGTTTCCCCCAGACCCATGGTACATTCTTTCCTAGGAGTTTGTGAAGGGGATCAGCGACCGTGGCCTTATCTCTTAAGAACATTGAGTAGAAATTGAGCAGTCCAAGGAAGGCTTGGAGCTCAGCTTTTGATTTGGGGGCTGGTGCGCTTTTGATGGCTCTCACCTTGCTTTCGGTAGGGTGGATGCCTGTGCCGTCCACCCTGTACCCCAGAAATTCTACCGAGGGGACCGCTATCCTGCACTTGTTCTTTTTAAGTCTTAGTCCCGCTTCTCTGAATCTGGACAGGACGTTCCGTACCCTGTCCCCTAGCTGGTGTTCGTCTTGGGCGCTGACTAAGACGTCATCGAAATATGGGACTACTCCCGGAAGTCCTTGCAACAGGCGCTCCATGGTGCTTTGGAATAAGCCGGGTGCGACGCTCACCCCAAATTGGAGCCTGGTGCATTTAAATGCACCCCTATGAGTCACGATCGTTTGCGCCTCTGCCGTGGCGTCGTCGACCGGTAACTGTTGGTAGGCTTGGGCCAGGTCTAATTTAGCAAAAATTTTTCCGGGGCCCAGGGAGTGTAGTAGATGGTGCACGATCGGCACCGGATAGGCGCTCGGCTGCAAAGCCTTGTTGATCGTGCACTTGTAGTCGGCGCAAATTCTGATTGAGCCGTCGGACTTAACTGGGGTGACTATGGGGGTCTCCCACTTGGCATGGTCAACGGGAACCAACACCCCTTGCTTAATCAGTTTGTCCAGTTCTGCATCGATCTTTGGTTTCAATGCGAACGGCACTCGTCTGGCCTTCAATCTTACTTGGGCTACGTTGGGGTCTAAGTTTAGTGAAATAGGGGTCCCCACATACTTGCCCAACGTGTCCCCGAAAACGTCCTGGAACTCGGTCAGGAGGCTGTCTTTCAGGGTTGACTTGGACATCAGGTGGACGCCGGTGAAGCCCATGCCAAGGGCTCGGAACCACCCCATGCCCAGGAGGCTCGGCAGCTGTTTCGTGACGATGGTCAGCGGCAGGTCTCTTTCGTAGTCTCCGTAGGTGACCCGGAACGTGCCCACGCCTTCGAGGGGGACTCGGTTCCCCTGGTAGTCAAGGATGCGCAGTCTCTGTCTGGAGAGTTGATCCTTCCGGAACGACGGCAGGAGGCTCTTCAGAGTTGTCCACGACATGATGGAGAGAGCTGATCCGGTGTCGATCTCCATCGAGCACGGTCTTCCGTTGATCTCGACCACCGTGCTGACTTTGTCCTCGACCGTTGTGCTGGCCTGGTCGATGTGTATGCTGCGGCCATCTCGCGGTTCAAATTCGCGCCGTTTTTTCGCGCCGCCTTCTCTCGTTGGCTGCTTCTGGCGCGCTGATTCCGGTTGGCTGCGGCGCTCACGTGGTTTGAGTCTTCTGGGCAGAATGGCTCTGCAGACTCGCGCCAAGTGCCCTTTCTTCTCGCAACGCCTGCAAATAGCCTCTCTGTATTTGCAGGACAGTCTATCATGGTGCCCGCCACAGCTGGGACAGCTTCGCCGGGGGCTGCCAGTGTCTTTTCTCCGGTGCTCTGTTTGGAAGACGTCCTCATCCGACTCGGACTCCGAGCTGGATCCGGCGTCTTCTCTGTGCACCGGGGCAGACTTGGGGCTGTCCTTGCTGGTCAGCGGACGCTGTAGCGTTTCAGCGGCCTTTGTGGAGGCTTCGTGAGCCCTGGCTTCGTCAAGGGCCCCGGCAAGCGTCAGATCAGGCTTGGCGAGCAGACGCCGTTGCAGCCTAATGTCCCGAACACCACAGATCAGCTGCTCAAGCAACGCATCATCCAAGTCTCTGTAGTCGCAATGAGTTGCGGCTTTTCTCAGGCTGGCCATGTACGCGCTGACCGGCTCTCCCTCTCGTTGGACGCGCTGCCTCAGTTGGTATCGCTGCACGAACTTGGAGGGGACGGGAGCGTAGTGAGCCCGGAGAGTTGCCATCAGGGTGTCCCATGAGACTGTTTGAACCGGCGTTGGCTCACACAGTGACTCGGCCATCTCAAACACGTCCGGTCCGCAGTGGCTTAGGAATAGGGCTCTCTTTCGATTAGCCGAGAGGCCCTGCATGTCGCTGGCTTCTAACGAGCATTCAAACCTCGTTAGGTACGAGACCCATTTTTCGCGGGTCGGATCAAAAGGCTTGGGCGGAACGTAGGCAGACATGTCCGGTATGTCTCCTGTGGTTCGCCTCGTCGCCTAGCTGAAGCTCGTGGTCTCACTGGTTGGCTTCTTGTAGCCTCTATCCCACCTTCGTCGCCAATGAAGTGGTTCGGGAATGATGAGAGGCACAAGCAAGCAAGTGACAACAGCTCTTTAATATACAGTGAGACTTCAGCAAAAACTCAGGGGCTGCAGTCCTCCTTATATACAATCCAGGAGGGACTGTCAGCCAATCAGAAACGTATGCAGGTTTGAATCTCCCGCTTAAAAGTATCAATACATAACACCCTCCCCTCTTGATTGGGAGATACATTGGTGTCTCACATTCCAAAGATCCCCTCATTCCGCAGAGGCTAAAAACCCAGGTGGCCTCCTCCATTTTATCCCCAATTTAATTTGGGGTGGGAGGAGGGGAGCTCCTCAGGATTATTTTGCGGCAGAGCCAGACGGGCAAAAAAAAACCCCCCTCCCTCCTTTTGAAGACAAAAGCCGCAAACATCCGGGAAGGATTAAACTTCTCCGGAAGAGTTTTTACGTGATTATTACAGAAGGAGCCAAATGAATTCCTTTGCATTTCCAAGTAATTCCAGTTCTCTACGTGAAAACCCAGTGGGGGAAGGGCAGAGGAGAAGAGGGGGGGCGGTGGGGGAGAAGAGATAATTGCTTCTTATGATACTCTAATGGCCGTGCTATTTGCAGCAGATTAAACTCCAATCCATAATGAGGCCTAATAACTTCACCGGTGTCATGAAGCAAAGAGCATGGATCCCCATAGCAAAGGAGAAGGCTGGGAAGTGGAAATGACTTAGAGGGGGTGGGGTCCCACCACTACCACCCCCACCTTGTTTGAGTTGTCTGCTATTTTGACAGACAGGTTGACTTCTGGTTGGGGGTGTGGAGGAACGTCTCTTGGGACAGGGGTGTCCAAACTCGATTTCATGGAGGGCCAGATCAGGGATGGGTTTGACCTGGAGGGGCTGGGGGGGCGGGCATGGACAGGGTGGGCGTGACATGGGAGTCATGTTGGAGGCACCTGTGGTTGCCATTGCCAAGTGCTAAGGCAGGGCTTCCCTGACACCCTTCCTCATGCTCATTATAATCTCTTTCCTTTCTTCCTTCCTTCCTTCCTTCCTTCCTTCCTTCCTTCCTTCCTTCCTCCCTCCCTCCCTTTTCTTTTTTTCTTCCCTCTTCATTATAATCTCCTTCCTTCCTTTTCTTCTTTTTCCTTCCCTCTTCATCTCCATCCTTCTTTCCTTCCTTCCTTTTCTTCTTTTTCCTTCCCTCTTCATTATAATCTCCATCCTTCCTTCCTCCCTCCGTCCCTCCCTCCCTTCTTTCCTTCCTTCCTCCCTTCCTTTTCTTCTTTTTTCTTTTCTCTTCATTATAATCTCCTTCCTTCCTTTTCTTCTTTTTCCTTCCCTCTTCATTATAATCTCCAACCTTGCTTCCTCCCTCCCTCCCTCCCTTCTTTACTTCCTTCCTTCCTTCCTTTTCTTTTTTTCTTCCCTCTTCATTATAATCTCCTTCCTTCCTTTTCTTCTTTTTCCTTCCCTCTTCATCTCCATCCTTCTTTCCTTCCTTCCTTTTCTTCTTTTTCCTTCCCTCTTCATTATAATCTCCATCCTTCCTTCCTTTCTCCCTCCCTCCCTTCTTTACTTCCTTCCTTCCTTCCTTCCTTTTCTTTTTTTCTTCCCTCTTCATTATAATCTCCTTCCTTCCTTTTCTTCTTTTTCCTTCCCTCTTCATCTCCATCCTTCTTTCCTTCCTTCCTTTTCTTCTTTTTCCTTCCCTCTTCATTATAATCTCCATCCTTCCTTCCTTTCTCCCTCCCTCCCTTCTTTCCTTCCTTCCTCCCTTCCTTTTCTTTTTTTCTTCCCTCTTCATTATAATCTCCTTCCTTCCTTTTCTTCTTTTTCCTTCTCTCTTCATTATAATCTCCAACCTTCCTTCCTTTCTCCCTCCCTCCCTTCTTTACTTCCTTCCTTCCTTCCTTTTCTTCTTTTTCCTTCCCTCTTCATTATAATCTCCATCCTTCCTTCCTTCCTTTCTCCCTCCCTCCCTTCTTTCCTTCCTTCCTTCCTTCCTTCCTTTTCTTCTTTTTCCTTCCCTCTTCATTATAATCTCCATCCTTCATTCCTCCCTCCATCCCTCCCTCCCTTCTTTCCTTCCTTCCTCCCTTCCTTTTCTTCTTTTTTCTTTTCTCTTCATCATAATCTCCATCCTTCTTTCTTTCTTTCCTTCCTTCCTTCCTTCCTTCCTTCCTTCCTTCCTTCCTGCCTTCCTTCCTTTTCTTCTTTTTCCTTCCCTCTTCATTCACCTTTCTTCTTCCTTGTCCATCCATTCTCATCCTACCATCGAGCTAGGACCAACCAGTTCCAGCTACTTCTGCATTCATAGAGCACAGAATAACAGAGTCGGAAGGGGCCTCGGAGGTCTTCTAGTCCAGCCCCCTGCTCGAGCAGGAGACCCTACATCATTTCAGACAAATGGTTGTCCAGTGTCTTCTTGAAAGCCTCCAGTGATGAAGCACCCACAACTTCTGAAGGCAAGTTATTCCTTTGGTTGATCGCTCTTCGCCGTTAGGAAATTTCTCCTTAGTTCTAGGTTGCTTCTCTTCTTGGTTAGTTTCCAACCATTGTTTCTTGTCTTGCGTTTTGGTGATTTGGAAAATAGTTTCACACACACACACACACACACACACACACAGAGAGAGAGAGAGAGAGAGAGAGAGAGAGAGAGAGAGAGAGAGAGAGAGAGAGAGTCATCTTTGTATTAGACCCTCAGATATTGGAACAGTTCATTTCAACAATTGGTCAAATATTCAATTCTGTCTTTGTGTTAATTTGCCTGAAAGCATAGTATACAGTTGCTACTAGGTCACAAAATGACGTGAACAAAGCTTGGCTATCTACAGCAAACCAGATGTTGCTGAAGCCCATCAGCCAGGCTTCCAATGGTGACGGCAGATGCAAACAGCTGGGAAGCTTTTGCAGCTAAAGTCATAGAAAACCAATATTTGTATAGCAGCGTGGATGGGTTATTTCTGTTCATTCAAGAGTCCCTTCCCGCTTCTCCTTCCTGGGATATTATCCAAAATATTTTGTTTTCTCTCTTCATTTTATTATCTGCTGGCTGGGGAATTCTAGGAGTTGAAGTCCACAAGGCTTAAAGTTGCCAAGATTAAGCACGCCTGATGTAAGTAAGAGGGAGTGCTGGATCTTGAATCAGGTTTGGGAAAGGTCTATCAGATGATGGAGCTTTCTCAACCTTGGAGGAGATACATTACCAGAAATGTTTTCCCATAAAGATAGATAGATAGAATTCTTTATTGGCCAAGTGTGATTGGGCACACAAAGAATTTGTCTTTGGTGCCTATGCTCTCAGTGTACATAAAAAGAAAAGATACACTCGTCAAGAATCATAAAGTACAACACTTAATGATAGTCATGAGGTACAAATAAGCAATCGAATCCTACTAGGAAACGATCAATATAAATTGGAAGGATACAAGCAACAAAGTTACAGTCATGCAGTCATAAGTGGGAGGAGATGGATGATAGGAACGATGAGAAGATTAATAGTAATGCAGACTTAGTGAATAGTTTGACGGTGTTGAGGAAATCATTTGTTTAGCAGAGTGATGTCGTTCGGGGAAAAAACTGTCCTTGTGTCTAGTTGTTCTGGTGTGCAGTGCTCTATA
>JAKOOJ010000026.1:10368828-10428828 GCA_022577455.1 Arizona elegans | reverse complement strand
CATGTTGAACCATAATCTATTGTAACTTAGAATGGTTTGCAAGATATACCGCTTGCAATTAAGAGGTGAGGGCGGTAGCCCAACATATTTGGTAGATATCAACTACCTTTATTTTGGCTCCATATATGTAGGAGAAGAAGTGGCGTGGTGGCTTAAGGGTGAAGACCCTCATCTCCCATTCAGGAGGTTGAGAGTTCAATCCTAGGTAGCAACAGATGTTTCACTCCTGGGACACAAAGAAAAAAAAATATCTGCTGCAAACTCAACATAGGTGTCAGGAAGGGCATCCAGCCAATAAATGCCCAGCTCCATCCAGTCATCCTGACAATACCTCCAAATTAAGGGATTACAGGATTGTAAAAAGGAAGTTATATGTAGGAGAAGAAGAGGCAGAGCTGGGGATGGTGTCAAGCAAGCAATCAGCCTGGAGTCCTTATGTTCCCTCAAACAGTCAAAATCCAATCTCTTTTGAATTCCATTGACTCTTATCTAGCACCAATTTAGTGCTGGCTAGTTGACTAGATTCTTGCATATAGATGTGAGTTGACTAGATTCTTGTGTATAGACATAACTAGATTCTTGCATATAGATGTGAGTTGACTAGATTCTTGCATATAGCTGTAAATTGACTAGATTCTTGTGTATAGACATAACTAGATTCTTGCATATAGATGTGAGTTGACTAGATTCTTGCATATAGCTGTGAGTTGACTAGATTCTTGTGTATAGACATAACTAGACTCTTGCATATAGACGTGAGTTGACTAGATTCTTGCGTATAGCTGTAAATTGACTAGATTCTTGCATATAGCTGTAAATTGACTGGATTCTTGTGTATAGACATAACTAGATTCTTGCATATAGATGTGAGTTGACTAGATTCTTGCATATAGCTGTGAGTTGACTAGATTCTTGTGTAGAGACATAACTAGATTCTTGCATATAGACGTGAGTTGACTAGATTCTTGCGTATAGATGTGAGTTGACTAGATTCTTGTGTATAGACGTGTATAACTAGATTCTTGCATATAGACATGAGTTGACTAGACTCTTGTGCATAGCTGTGAGTTGACTAGATTCTTGTGCATAGCCGTGAGTTGACTAGATTCTTGTGCATAGCTGTGAGTTGACTAGATTCTTGTGTTTGGACGTGAGTTGGCTAGATTCTTGTGCATAGCTGTGAGTTGACTAGATTCTTGTGCATAGCTGTGAGTTGACTAGATTCTTGTGTATAGACATAACTAGATTCTTGCATATAGACGTGAGTTGACTAGATTCTTGCGTATAGCTGTAAATTGACTAGATTCTTGCATATAGCTGTAAATTGACTAGATTCTTGTGTATAGACATAACTAGATTCTTGCATATAGATGTGAGTTGACTAGATTCTTGCATATAGCTGTGAGTTGACTAGATTCTTGTGTATAGACATAACTAGATTCTTGCATATAGACGTGAGTTGACTAGATTCTTGCATATAGATGTGAGTTGACTAGATTCTTGCATATAGATGTGAGTTGACTAGACTCTTGTGCATAGCTGTGAGTTGACTAGACTCTTGTGCATAGCCATGAGTTGACTAGATGCTTGTATATAGCCGTGAGTTGACTAGATGCTTGTGTATAGGTAGATTCTTGTGTATAGGCATGAGCAATAAATCAGCGTATCTGTAACGACGTTTGATTCGGAGCCTTCCGGGGATTCATCGCCCGCATTAGGAAATCTTCAGCACCCTGGCCAGCTCCTGAGCCCTCCATCCCCAGCGTCTGCCGCACCATCCATACCGCAGGAATAAAAATTGATCTATTCATGAAATACGCTTAACCTGATTACCGAGTTAACCCGTTTTCAGGGTTCACACAGCACACCGAACCACCAAACGAGCCGAATTCAAACAACAGGCTAAGCTCTCTCAAAACAAACAAATCAAGGTAAGGTTTAGCATATTTTGCTCCCAGCAACTTAACTGATTGGGTTGAGAGAATTGCACGAACATGGCCAAGCTGCAAGAGGATAGGCACAAACACACACAGAAAGCAAAATAAATAAATAAAATGAATTCCCTTGGCGGTGGGGGATGGAGAAAGGCCTCCTTATTTCTGTTTGGGGCCGTTATTTCTTTTAGGAAACGAGGATCTTCATTCTGTCCAGCAATTAAACCCATTTTCTAACGCATTTGTTCTGCAGGGAGAGAAAAAGAAAGAAAGAATTACTGTTACATTCATTTTAGATGCGGGCTTGGTGAAAGAAGCGAGATGGAAATTGCAATGGACGCGATTTCCTTACTCTTTGCTTTCTCTTAACAACCGGCATGCCCTTGGGTTTTACTTTGGAATGGTTTTTAAAACGGTTGGAGTCTCGTTAAAAAAAAAAAACAAAAAAAAAAGTTAAATAATTATATTCGGAGGTAAGGAAAACCTCCTTTTGCGTCCCCCACCCCACCTTGAACGGTGACTTTTGCAGCTGCACTATAGAATTATCGTCGTTTGTTAAGCTGGTAGATCTTCTCTTTTAAAATTGTTCTAGATCGTCCGTTCCTAGTGTATTTAAAAAAAAAGAAAAAAGAAAAAGAAAACAAATAAACACTAGGGTGTAAAACGAGTGTATTTATTGAGTAGCCTGGTGTTCGCAGCAGTTTCTGGCTTCTCCAATGAAGCTAGCTACGCCTTGCGCCTGTTTCATGGATCCATCCAAGGCCCCTTTGGGAGTTTGAAAGGGATTTGACTTTATTGTTCTTAATAGGTTCCTTCCATTTGTCTTTATTCCTTTCTTAAACAAGGAAGAGAAGCCAAGGGAAATAAAGCTTACATTAGTGAGAAAATGCCCTTTGAAGTTGTATCATAATTAACTGGAAAATGGACCTGCCTTAGTTTTTCTTTAAAACTTGGGAGACAGTTTAAAGCGTTTAAAGAGTTTAAAGCGTTGGGAGAGAAGTGCCGTTTAATGTAATTCAGTTACATGAACTCAGAGTCGTAACCAGGGGTGAAATCCAGCAGGTTCAGGAGAACCGGTAGTGGAAATTTTGAGTAGTTCAGAGAACCGGCAAATACCACCTCTGGCTGGCCTCAGAGTGGGGTGGGAATGGAGATTTTGCAGTATCCTTCCCCTGGAGTGGGGTGGGAATGGGGATTTTGCAGTATCCTTCCCCTGGAATGGAGAGGGAATGGGGATTTTGCAAAATCCTCCCCCTGAATTGGGGTGGGAATGGAGATTTTGCAGTATCCTTCCCCTGGAGTGGGGAGGGAATGGGGATTTTGCAGTATCCTTCTCCCAGGAGTGGGGAGGGAATGGGGATTTTGCAGTATCCTTCCCTGCCATGCCCACCAAGCCACGCCCATCAAGACATGCCCACAGAACTGGTAGTAAAAAAATGTGGATTTCACCACTGGTCATAAACCCAAATTTCTTTTTCTTTCTGATTTTGGAGAGGGATGGCCTTGCACAGCTGATGAAGGAAGAAAGCCCATTGAAAGCAACACATTGATTTTTGAGTATTCACGGTGGCGCCTGATATTAGGCCTGCCCTAGAGAAGTATAGGCTCAACTGAGATGAGATTCAAAAGATCCGATTGAGTTAAACTTTGTCTGTTGATTAGATGTTGATCCCACCTTTGTTACTTGATAAGTAACTCAAGATGGGAAACAAACCTTAAATTCCTTTCTTCTGCTAGTTTCCCCCACCCGAACAACCCTGTGAGATGGGCTGCTGAGAGAAAGGGACTGGCCCAAAGTCACCCAACCAGCTTTCATGCCTAAAGCAGGACTAGAACTCCCAGTCTCCTGGTGATTGGCCCAAAGTCACCCAACCAACTTTCATGCCTAAAGCAGGACTAGAACTCCCAGTCTCCTGGTGATTGGCCCAAAGTCACCCAACCAGCTTTCATGATTAAATCAGGACTAGAACTCCCATCTCCTGGTGATTGGCCCAAATTCACCCAACCAGCTTTTAAGATTAAACCAGGACTAGAACTCCCAGTCTCCTGGTAATTGGCCCAAAGTCACCCAGCTTGATTTTATATTTAAGGCTGGACTAGAATTTACCCTCTCCTAGTTTCCAGCCTGGTGCCTTAACCTACTATACTAGACTGGTGGCGGGTCCCCCCCCCCCGAAGAAGCAAGCATTCGGGAACCCGGGGGGGGGGGGCTGTCCATTTTTGCTTCTAATGGGAGCTAGAGACTCTCCCTTCTGAAGAGACCGTGGGTTGAGGAAGGGTAGCTAAGGCTGGTAGCCAAAGGAGGATGAAATAACCTTACTCACATTCTACTCTTCCCCGGTCTGTCAGCCCGCCCCTCTGGACGCGTGGCATCTTTCAAGCATGATTATCATTATTTTTTTAATGTGGATACCACCTTCGAGCCTTGAAATACCAGGTGGGGAGACCCAGTTTGGAAAGGTGAAACCAGGTGGAGGGAGAGAGAGAGGAAGGATAGAGAGAGAAAGAAAGAGAGGGGAGAGGAGAGAGAAAGAGGGAGAGAAGGGAGAGAGAAAAAAGAGAAAGAGAGTAAAAAGAAAGTGTGAGAGCGAGAGTGAGAGACAGAAAGAGAGGGGGAGAAGGAGAGAGAAAGAGGGGGAGAAGGAGAGAGAAAGAGAGGGGGAGAAGGAGAGAGAAAGAGGGAGAGAGGGGAGAGAGAAAAAGAGAAAGAGAGAGAGTAAAAAGAAAGTGTGAGAGCGAGAGTGAGAGTGAGAGAAAGAAAGAGGGGGAGAAGGAGAGAGAAATAGGAGAGGGAGAGAAAGAAAGAGGGGGAGAAGGCGAGAGAAAGAGAGGGGAAGAGAAGAAAGAGTAGGAGACAGAAAGAGGGGAGAGAGAGAAAGAGAAAGAGCGAGAGCGAGAGAAAGAAAGGGGAAGAACGACAGAACAGAGAGAAGGAGAGAGAGGAGAGGAAGAGAAATGGACCAAGAGAAAGCATTCCTTTACAATGCAACAATCCAACCTGACCTGGCCTCGCTGGGGCCCCACCCCCACCAAACCAAACCTGCTTTCCCCTCAAGCCCCCCCCATCCCCCCACCCCTCACCCCTCCTCTTTCCAATGAGGTGGTGCTTAATGCCATCCTCCCCGCCCCTTGCTAACCTCTCCCCTCTCCTTCCAGCTTCCATCCTGCGCCCTGGTCTCTCTGCCTGCTCTCCTCGGTGTCGGTGGCACTTGCTCCGCGTGAGGGTCGGAAGAGAAAGAGCGGGATCGAATTGATGCAGTGCCCCCCCCCTCCCTACCTCTCTCCCTCCCTCTCCCCGGATTGCTCACCGTCGCTATGAATCTCAACCAAAAGTTACCTCGATGGGGCAAGACACCCCTTTCCTCCTTCCCCTCCCGTCCTCCTCTCCCTTTCCAAATTTCCACCCAGCCAGTTAGTTCACGGGGGCAGGGGTGGGGGGAATCCTTTGAGGTGCCGGGCCAAAATGGAAGGGGGGGTTGGGCGCGGAGAGAAACCCAGCAGGTTGACTCCCCCATCCCTACCCTCATTTCCCACTCAGCCTCTTTAACGAATCCACCGGAGGAAGGGGGGGCTTTCCCCGATCCGACCAGCCCTTACTCCCCGCCTCCTTTTCGATCGCGGATTGTCCCTATTTTTATTTCCTCCTTCGTCACCCCCCCACCCCCACCCCCACCCCACCCGACTCCAAATCACTCCCTACCTAAAACAAAGGCAAACGAGGCCGCCGCAGTGACTGATCCACACACACAGCCATGATTAGAGAGGGAAGGGAAGGGGGGAGGGGGGCAAGCAGGATGCAAATTTCTCTCTCTTCCCCCCCCAACCCTATTTGTGCCTTTCGGTTCACCCCCACCCCCACCCCCACCCCAGCTCAGCCAATGCAAACTGTTCCGAGGAAGGGCGATTAATCTAAACCTGGGCGAAAGCAGCCAAGCCATAAAAAACGTGGAGGGGGCGAGAGAGGAGGGGGTGAAGGAAAAGGCGAACCGAGCTTGCTTTGAACAGCGGTTCCCCCGTTGAAATGAATGAGCAGAACCGACACCCCACCCACCCGCCGTCCCCTCTCTTCCATTCACCCAACGACGTCTTGCATCAGACTGGGCATGTAATGGGAGAAGACCTTTTGCAGGACGACAGAAGTTTGGTGGCTTTGCTAATTCTAGAGGGGATCCCTTCCCCACCATCACCGCCCCCTTTCTCTCTCTCTCTCTCCCCACCCCCAAATATAAGGCGCAAAGGCAACCTATGTTGCCCCAGCCCATAAAAATGTGTAAAAGGTTACAGGGGACCCTGTTAAATCGAGATTTTAGGAATTTCCGTTTGCATCTCCGATCCAGGATGGTATTGTTAAGGCTGGAATTGGTTGGGGAGGCGGGGAGGAGGAAGAAAATATAGAGATTTCCCCCCCCCCATACACAAGTCCTAACTTTCCTAGAAGGTAAGCTCACTCCCTTTTCCAGGTGTCAGCAACCTGCGGCTCCAGAGCCGCATGCGGCTCTTTGGGCCCTCTGATGTGGCTCCCTATCGGGTGATCCCACCACTGGCTGGCCCCGCCCCTCGCCCTCCCCTCCCAGTCACTCCTCGCCTGAAGGTAAGGGGCGACAGCAGGGAATGGAGAAGCGGCCAGGGCAGAGACAGAGACATACAGAGAGAGGGGGAGAGAGAGGCAGAGAGGGAGGGGGAGAGAGATGTCAAAAGGATTTTGTGGTTCCCGGTGTTTTTTAACAACTGGTTCTCTGCCCTAATGACCAGCTGGGTAGGCGTGGCTAGGGGATGTCATGTGACTGGTGAAAGTGAGTGACATCGAATTGGCCACGCCCACCCAGGTTCTGTGGCTCCCGGTGTTTTCTTTTCTGTGGGAAACGGGTCCAAATGGCTCTTTGAGTGTTTAAGGTTGCAGACCCCCTGTAAATATTTCTTACACAGCCATTTTTCTCCCTTACTTCAATTTACTATTTATACATACGATTCTAATATTGAGTTCTATACATAAAGATTTTATTTAAGCTTAATGCAGAATTTTCCTGCTGCGGCTGGCCAGACGCTTCCTCCTAAGGCAGGCATAGAATCATAAAGTCAAAAGGGACCCTCAAAGGTCCTTGCCATGCCTAACTACTATTGCCCTCTGGTAGTAAATACATGGGTTAGCACTCGTCCAGCTTCTGCTTGCAAGAAATCCCTTCTCTGACCCGTTTAGATTCAACCTCGCCTGGTTATAACAAAAGAGGAAAATTTACAGCTCGGGGTTGAAATGAGGGGCCCTTGGTTTTTCTCTGAGCTTGGTGGTTTTCTTGCAGACATTTAATGACCCAGCTAGGCAACATCATCAGTGCTAGAAGGGAGTGGGGTTTGCAGAGAGAGAGAGGAGGGCTGTTGGATCCTTGGTTGTTCTCTGAGCTTGGTGGGTTTTTTTTTTTTTTTTTGGTAGATGTTTCATGACCTGATTAGTTAACAACATCAGTGTTAGAAGGAAGTGGTAGTACCTTGGTAGTACAGTGGTTTAAAGCACCCTGTTATTAACACAGCAATTAAAGTAAGTTCAAATCTTACCAGGCTCAAGGTTGACTCAGCCTTCCATCCTTTCTAAGGTAGGTAAATTGAGGACCCAGTTTGTGGGGGCAATAAGCTGACTTTGTATAAATATACAAAAGGATGAAGGCTATTGCTGAGCACATTGTAAGCTGCCCTGAGTCTCCGGAGAAGGGCGGCATATAAATCAAATTAAAAAACAAAACAAAACAAAAGTGGAGTTTGAGGCGTGGGGGGAAAGAGGGAGGAGGAGGAGGAGGAGGAGGAGGAAGAGGAGGAGGGCGGCTGTGAGGTCCTTGGTGCTCTCTGAGCTTGCTGATTTTCTCGCAGAAGTTTCATTACCCAAACTAGATAATATCAGTGCTGGTTTCTACCATGTTGCTAGTACTAATAGTCTTACCTAGTTTGGATAATAAAACATCTGCAGGAGAGCACTGAGGCCTACTCCCCTGGTTATTCCTATATAATCACTCTTCCTGTCTTGGACCCTGGATAAACGAACGCATCTGATTGCCACGAATCCTTTAGCCACAATCTGTGGGCTTTCCACGCACAGTCCAATGCCACTAGCAATTTTAGACACTAACAGTTTTTCCCTTCCTAAAGAAAGGGTGGTGCAGTGGACTAAACTACTGTTAAAGTAGTATTTAGCTGCCAGCTGCCTGCAATTACTGCGAGTTCAATTGTCACCAGGCTCAAGGTTGACTCAGCCTTCCATCCTTCCAAGGTAGGTAAAATGAGGACCCGGTTTGTGGGGGCAATAAACTGACTTTGTATAAAATAGAACACCGTTTTGGGGGTGGGGGGCAAAAAGCCCTACTAAGCAGGTATATACAAAAGTATGAAGGCTATTGCTTAAAAGCATTGTAAACCGTCCTGAGTCTCTGGAGAAGGGCAGCATATAAATCAAACTAATAAATAAATAAATAAATAAATAAATAAATAAATAAATAAATAAATAAATAAAAATAAATAAATAAATAATCATTTTTTTAAAAACCACCACAGAATTTTGAAGCAGCATGGAAAGTTTCTTTTCTTTTTTTTTTTAGACAGCCACTCCGAGCTCCAAGGCAGCGGGGGGGAGGGGAGGGGGGGGGAGAAAAATCTCCCGTCCAAAAGGGATGTGGTAATGTTTTATTTTTATTTTTTAATAAACATCGCGATCAGCTGTTCCCTTCTTTAAAGCCAACAATAGTCAAAAGCGCGCAATGAGAATTAATAAACGCCGAAGATGCTTTAATGAGGAAGCATTTGCATGTTTCGTCTGTACACACACCTGTTCTATCTCCAAGAACGCTTGGCAATCGTTGTCGCCTTCCAATTTATTGCTACAAAGAACTGATTACAGCTCTATTCAATGAATATTCCGTGAACATTTAGATCCCAGGGAATATCTCACTCACACACACACACACAGAGAGAGAGTTGTTCAGAGATCCTTGTCTTGTTTCTTTTGTCCTGGACTTAATTGTTCTGGAATGTGTGTATTGGTCCTTCAAGGAGGGCCTGGAAATCCCAAGAAAGATCCTTAATCTGGCCTGAGATCGGATTGAACCAGCAACAAAGCCACCACATAGGTGGACAGTTACCGTATTTACTTAGATATGAAGTATCCATGTAAGGAAGGTGGGGAGGGAAGGCCAATATGGTGAACTTTTTGGAAGGATAACAGGATGCATTTGAATAAAATGCAACCATCGCTCAAGAGTTCCTTCTTCGGGACAACTCAGAATTTAGACACGTGTATGTTCGGAGGTTGGAACTTCACGATTCTCATCATTCCTGTCACCCATCTCCTCCCACTTATGACTATACGACTTTGTAACTTTGTTGCTGGTATCCTTACGATTTATACTGATTATTTCCTAGTATGATTCAGTTGCTTATTTGTGCCCTATGACTATCATTAAGTGTTGTACTTTATGATTCTTGACGAATGTATCTTGTCTTTTTATGTACATTGAGAGCGTATGCACCAAAGACAAATTCCTTGTGTGTCCAATCATACTTGGCCAATAAAGAATTCTATTCTGTTCTATTCTATTCTATTCTATTCTATTCTATTCTATTCTATTCTATTCTATTCTATTCTATTCTATTCTATTCTATTCATTTTCTACTCTACTTTATTCTAGTTCTTATTTCTGTTCTGTTCTATTCCATTCCATTCCATATTTTCTATTCTATTCTATTCCATTCCATTCCAATCCATTCCGTTCCATATATTCTATTCTATTCTATTCTATTCTATTCTATTCTATTCTATTCTATTCTATTCTATTCTATTCTCTGTTTTCTGTTTTCTGTTTTCTATATTCTATATTCTATATTCCATTCCATTTCTTCATGAGAAAGGGGTTGGACTAGAAGACCTCCAAGGTCCCTTCCAACTATTCTATTCTATTCTATTCTATTCTATTCTATTCTATTCTATTCTATTCTATTCTATTTCCATTCCCTATTCTATTCTATTCTACTCTACTCTACTCTATTTCCATTGCATATCCTATTCTATCCTATTCTATTCTATTCTTCTGCTAAATCTTATTTACCCAAGATTTACAGAAGCACCCCAATTTTCTGTGCTTGCAGGACTCACTGACCCATTTAAAAAAAAGAAAAAAACAGATGAGATGTTTTGGCACAGCACATTAACCTTAAGCTAACATGGGACTGTTTCAGGTTCAAAGTGTTGTGAGTACATTCTCTAGCACACCCCAAGCCAACCCCAATCTCAACGGACCTGACTTTGCCCCCTTCAGTTTCACTCATGTGACGCCAACTGAAGAATTGCACTGTAAGCAAAAAGGGAGATTGAAAACTATTTATTTTCCAACAAGCCCCCCAAAAACACTGAAGGAACATTTCAGGAATGTCTGGCTCTGAAAGGAATCAACAGTGGTTCTTCATGAGAACCTTTCAAACTGAACAGGTAGCAAATTGAACAGGTAGCAAGTTTTCCTTGAAACATCGAGGTCCTTGGTGCTCTCTGGGCTCAGCTGCTTTCTTGCAGAATTTTTATTAGGACCTCACTTGGATTTCTCTTGAGAAAACCACACTGGTAGGTTGTGTTAAAATACCCTGGTCAACATTAATGGGACTGTACAGATGTTGAGAAGGCCAGAGGTTCATAGTTGACTCTTGGATCTCAAGAGTACCTTGTCCAGAACAAATGAAGGGATATTCAGGAACCACATAGGGGATTCTAAATAATAATTTGAAGGGTGTGTGCAGTGGTGAAATCCAAATTTTTTTACTACCGGATCTGGGTGTGACTTGGTGGGTGTGGCAGGAGAAGGATACTGCAAAATCCCAATTCCCTCCCCACTCCAAGGGAAGGATACTGCAAAATCTCCATTCCCTCCCCACTCCAAGGGAAGGATACTGCAAAATCTCCATTCCCTCCCCACTCCAAGGGAAGGATACTGCAAAATCCCCATTTCCTCCCCACTCCAAGGGAAGAATACTGCAAAATCTCCATTCCCTCCCCAGTCCAAGGGAAGGATACTGCAAAATCTCCATTCCCTCCCCACTCCAAGGGAAGGATACTGCAAAATCTCCATTCCCTCACCACTCCAGGGGAAGGATGCTGCAAAATCTCCATTCCCTCCCCACTCCAAGGGAAGGATACTGCAAAATCTCCATTCCCTCACCACTCCAGGGGAAGGATGCTGCAAAATCTCCATTCCCTCCCCACTCCAAGGGAAGGATACTGCAAAATCTCCATTCCCTCACCACTCCAGGGGAAGGATGCTGCAAAATCTCCATTCCCTCCCCACTCCAAGGGAAGGATACTGCAAAATCCCCATTCCCTCCCCACTCCAAGGGAAGAATACTGCAAAATCTCCATTCCCTCCCCACTCCAAGGGAAGGATACTGCAAAATCTCCATTCCCTCCCCACTCCAAGGGAAGGATACTGCAAAATCTCCATTCCCTCACCACTCCAGGGGAAGGATACTGCAAAATCTCCATTCCCTCACCACTCCAATAAATAAATAAATAAATAAATAACTTCATTGTCATTGTACATGTATACACAGTATACCCATACAATGAAGTTCACTTAACACCCAAAGACCAAATTCAAATGCAAAATCCCCATTCCCTCACCACTCCTGGAGGAAGGATACTGCAAAATCTCCATTCCCACCACACTTCAGGGAAGGATACTGCAAAATCTCCATTCCCTCCCCACTCCAGAGGAAGGATAAGCCAAAATCCCTATTCCCTCCTCACTCCAGGGGAAGGATACTACAAAATCCCCATTCCCTCTCCACTCCAGGGGAAGGATACTGCAAAATCCCCATTCCCTCCCCACTCCAGGGGAAGGATACTGCAAAATCCCCATTCCCTCTCCATTCCTGGGGGAAGGACATTGCAAAATCCTCATTCCCTCCCCACTCTGGGGCCAGCCAGAGGTAGTATTTGCCGGTTCTCCGAACTACTCAAAATTTCCACTACCGGTTCTTGAGAACCTGTCAGAACCTGCTGAATTTCACCCCTAGGTGTGTGACATCCCGCCCCCCCCCCTCCAACTTTTCAGTGGCTGGGCTCATGACAACAGGAGTCATGGCTTTAGCATGTTTGCGTGTGGCTGTTTTTCTTCTTTTAAGCCCTAATCAGGTTGATTTCTTTGAGCAAGCCATGTTTGGTAAGCCCGGTTTGTGTGAATCTAAGTAGGGAGTCCAAGCCAAGTCAAAGTTGACCTCGTTCACGTCATGGATGATCCATCCAGTTGAGGAAAAGGAGGGCAGTTGCTTCTTTGGGGGTCTCTGTCTGACCTGAAGAAGAATAAAAGGAAAGGAATAACTCTTAAATTGAAGACTTTAAGCTGACTTTGTATAAAGTATACAAAAGAATGAAGGCTATTGCTTAACGCATTGTAAGCCGCCCTGAGTCTCCGGAGAAGGGCGGCATATAAATCAATTTAAAAAAAAAAAAAGACCAGAAAGCCGAATGTCTCTGGAGATTCTCCCCAGTCATCCAGATTGTCCCCAAAGTGCTTTCTTTTGAACCCAAGAAGCAACTGGACTTTTTAGTTTTTCTTGGAAGACGTTTCAGAGCCTAGGCAGGGGGTTGGACTAGAAGACCTCCAAGGTCCCTTCCAACTCTTGTTATTCTATTCTATCCTTCTCATCCCAGAAGCTTCTTCAGCCTTCAAAAGAGCACCAACACCCCAATGCACACCCAGAGAGAAAAGTCACAGCCGAAAATCCGTTCTAGTCTGGGGCAGAAGGCCCGTTGATCTCCCCCACCCCTTATCTTCCAGAGGTAGGTCAGATTCGTAGCATCTCCCAACCTGTCAGTCACAAGGGGAAGGGGAGGTTCTAAGGACTTATTCAATTTCTTTTTAAGCCTCCACCCTCCTGATTCCCGGTTGCATTTCCCTTTTCCAACCGCACCTGATTTCTTCCTCACGCAACTATTTCCTCCCCCCACCCTCCGCCTCCGAGGGAGCCACTGGAACACGGGGCTCCGTGTGCAGGGATCCGTGGTCCGGCCTGAGCTTTCTCCCACCCCACCCCCACCCCACCTCTCTCCCCTCCATCCTCTCTTATTCCTTGCCCTCCAAGCTGGTGGCGTTGGGGTTATGAAGCTGAAAGAAAGGGGGAAGGGAAGGGAAGGGGAGAGAAAAGGGAGAGAAAGGGAGGAGGGAGGGAGATGGAAAGGAGGAAGGGAGGGAGGGAGGGAGGAAGAGAGAGAGGAAGGGAGGGAGGGAGGAAGGAAAGAGGGAGAGCGGGTGGAAAAGAGAAGGAGGGAGGGAAGGATGGAAGACTGAGTCAACAGGATGGAAGGATGGAAGGAAGGAAAGAAGGAAAGAAGGAAAGGAAAGAAGGAAAGAAAGAAGAAAAGATGGAAAGAAGGAAAGAAGGAAAAAGGAAAGGAAAGAAGGAAAGAAAGAGGAAAGGAAGGAAGGAAGGAGGAAAAAGGAAAAAAGGAAAGAAGGAAGGAAGGAAAGAAGGAAGGAAGGAGGAAAGGAAAGAAAGAGAAAGGAAAGGAAAGGATTGATTTGAGGAAGGAGGCCGATGGAAGTCCGAAAAGAGAAGAGCTGACTAATTCTTGGGCACCCTTTGCCCTTCCTTGCCCTCCAACCTGTTTTATTTGTTTTGGGTGGGTAAGAACAAGGCCTCCTTAATGACTCTATTAATTAGCAGGGTTTCTTCGCCGCCGCCCACTCGCGCGTGCGCGTGCGGCCCCCTCCCCTTTTGGCCAGCTCAAGAGGAGACCCCGCAGGCAGCCTCGGGTTGTGGGGAGGAGGGGGTGTCGAAAGAAGGTGGGGGCAAGACTCTGACTCCGACCCGGCTCAGGCAATTGGTCCCCTGGGGAGCAGAAAGGGGGAATTTCCTCCCAAAGGGAGACGGAAACTCGCGGGCAACCCACAAAGACGCACCGTTTGCTTCGTTTACACACACACACACACACACACACACACACTTCACTCTTCCGATTAGCTGTAAGATCAAATTGCGCCCTGGGAAATTTCTTAGCGCAGAAGATGGAAAAACAGCCTAATGCTAAATGCTTTGCATAGAAGGGAATTACTTCAGAAATGTTTTTTTCTATCTATCTATCTATCTATCTACCTATCTATCTATCTATCTATCTATCTTTCTTTCTTTCTCTCTTCCTTCCTTTTTTCTCCCTCCCTACCTTCCTGCCTTCCTTACTTGTTCTTTCTTTCTTTCTTCTGTCTCTTTTCTTTCTTTCTTTCTTTCTTTCTTTTTTCTTTCTCCCTTCCTTCTCCCTCCCTACTTTCCTGCCTTCCTTACTTGCTCTTTCTTTCTTCTGTCTCTTTTTTCTTTCTTTCTGTCTGTCTGTCTTTCTTTCTTCTTTCTCCCTTCCTTCTTTCCTTCTCCCTCCCTATCTTCCTGCCTTCCTTACTTGCTCTTTTTCCTTCCTTCCTTCTTTCTTTCTTTCCTTCCTTCCTTCTTTCTTTCTTCTGTCTCTTCTTTCTTTCTTACTTTCCTCTTTCTTTCTTTCTTCCATTCTTTCTTCTTTCTATCTGTCCTTTCTTTCTTTCTTTCTCTCTCTCTCTCTCTCTCTCTCTCTCTCTCTCTCTCTCTCTTTCTTTCTTTCACCATACATGAAATCAAAATCCCTGCTTTTCTTCCTGAAAGGCCTAAGACATCTGTCAAATCATTATTATTCTGACTGGCATTATTATTACTATTACTATTTCCTGCCGCATTTCGCTTTTCTAACTTCCTTTGCTTGTTCACCGCGTGAGATTCTGGCTCGGAGTAGGCCCGTGCCCACCTGGTCCAGTTTTCCCGCTGGCCATTGAGCCCGTGAAGGCAGGCGTTTCCTCGGACCAAATTATTGAAAGATTGGGTAGACCAGGTCCATTCCGATCAAAGGCGGGTTATGGAGAAATATTAAAGGATTTGAAAATAAAAATAAGAAGCTCCCTCTTTGAGTGCTAGAAACATCTGCAAAAGTTGGAAACTTTAAGAGGATCTATATATGAGTGTATTTGCGCCTGTGCACGCACACAGACGCGTCGTCATTTCCGTCATTCATTTCAGTGAGTTGGCTTTGATGGGTGATCGAGGCATACCTGCAAAGCAACTCCTGGAAACCGATCGGGACCACGCGGGCGAGACACCATGGAGAGAATCGTTGTTTGTCAGTTAAACGATTTAACAAACCTGCCCCGTTTTTGCAAGAGAAAAGGCGGCTTTGGTGTCCCGTTTACCGCGAGGGTGCTTGTAAAAGGGGGCCGGGGTGGTGGGGATGATGGGCCTTGCCTCGATTCTGAAAGCGATAGAGCTGGGACTGGGTTTAATTTATTCTGGGACTAACCTTCAGAACAAAAACGAAAACAGGGATGAAAGCAAGCAAGCAAGAAAGATAAGAAAGAAAGAAAGAAATAAGAAGGAAGGAAGGAAGAAAGGAAGAAAGAAAGAAAGAAAGAAAGAAAGAAAGAAAGAAAGAAAGAAAGAAAGAAAGAAAACGCATATGTCTTTGGGAAGGCATCCATATCCTTTTCCTAAACAAAAGATTGTGTCCCACAACTGGCGAAGGAATTTCTTTCTCCCTCCGGTTCCCGTTGCTTCCAGAAATTAAATAATACCGATGCGATGTAGTTTTGATTTTTTTAAAAATCCTTCCTTCCTTCCTCCCTCCCTTCCTTCCTTCCTTCCTTCCTTCCTTCCTTCCTTCCCCCAATAACAGTAATCGTGGCGTTTTGCAGCTCCCTTTTCTTCTTTTTTTATTTTCTTCCTTCCTTCTTTCCTTCCATTCATTCATTCATTCGAAGCTCGGCATTATTTTCGAAACATATCCCTTCCTGAAACGCCCTGTAATGAATTCAAGACTCGCTCGGACTTTTTGTACCATAGGTTATATTTACACCCAAAACAAAATAATTACACTTTTGTGTGGATGAGAAAGAAAGAGAGGGGAGGGGAGAGAGAAAGGGGGAAACTTGGGGCGGGGGTGGGGGCCCGCATGATTAGGCCATTGCTCTTTGCGACAAAACACTCTCTCAGTAGTGGAGCTGTACAATTTTCACGGCTGACTGAAATCAAAGGGAGGCGGTAATGAATCCGACGTGCAATTTGAATTTACAATTTGTAACGTAGGCCGCTTGAGAAGGAGCCCGCAGCCCGGCTGAAGGAACCGTGCTGGGTTTGGTGCGCTTGTTTAATGTTTAAAAAAGGGGGGGGAAAAAGAAGAAAAAAAACTCGCCCTCTATCTTCTCCAACCACCCCTTATTTCTCCGCCCCAAGAAGGAGCTTTTAATGAGGAAACGCAAAAAGAAAAACTTAATCGCGTATTCCCTTCTCTATCTTTTCTTTGGTTGCCTGCCCCCCCCCCACTTCCCTCCGCCTCCGCCAAATCCGCATGGAGAATGACTTTTTTGGGGTGGGGGGGGGGGCGGCTTTATTCTCATGCCGCTAACCCGGTGGGTGCGAGATCTCTAGGAGACGCGAAGGAGAGAGCTGGTATCAACCACGGGTTAGTCGGCTGGGTTTGGAAGCGGGGCGGGAGGGTGGGGAGGTTAGTGCCTCGGGGCTAGAATGCGGATTAGTTAGGAGAGGAGTCCCCCACCCCAAAAAAATCAGTCCAGCACGTGGAACGGATTCCGGAGGCAGGAGACGCTGTGTGCGCGGCTAAGAAATAATTAGTTAGTTAAATAAATAGTTCCTAACTAAAATGCTACCGGGGTGGTGGTGGGTGGGTGGGTGAGGAAAAGACAGAGACAGAGAAGGAGGATGGATAGAAGGATGGATAGGATAGGATAATAGCAAGATAGAAAGAAAAAAAGAAAGGAAGAAGGAAGGAAGGAAAGAAAGAAAAAGAGAATGAAAGAAAGAAAATAGGATAATAGATACATAGACAGACATATAGATGATAGAATAGGAGGGAGGGAGAGGGGGAAGAGACAGAGAGAAGGAGGATGGATAGATGGATGGATAGGGTAGGATGGGACAGGATAGGATAATAGCAAGATAGATAGAAAGAAAAAAGAAGGAAGGAAGGAAGGAAAGAAAGAAAGAGAAAGAGAAAGAGAAAGAAAGAAAATAGGATAATAGATGCATAGACAGACATATAAGATGATAGGAGAGAGGGAGAAGGAGGGAGGGAGGGAGAAGGGAGAGAGAGACAGACAGAGAAGGAGGATGGATAGATGGTTGGATAGGATAGGATAGGATAGGATAGGATAGGATAGGATAGGATAGGATAGGATAGGATAATAGCAAGACAGAAAGAAAAAAGGAAGGAAAGAAAGAGAGAGAGAGAAAGAAAATAGGATAATAGATGCCTAGACAGACATACAGCTAGATGATAGAATAGGAGAGAGGGAGAAGGAGGGAGGGAGGGAAGGAAAGGGGAAAGAGAGAGAGACAGACAGAGAAGGAGGATGGATAGATGGATGGTTAGGATAGGATGGGATAGGATGGGATAACCGGAAGATAGAAAGGAAGAAGGAAAGAAAGAAGGAAGGAAAGAAAGAAAGAAAGAAAGAAAGAAAGAAAGATAGGATAATAGATACATAGACAGAGATGATAGAGAGAGGGAGAGGGAGAGAGAGGGAGGGAGGGAGGGGGAGAGAGAGGACAGGACAGGACAGCCGAAACGCAGCACAGGTAAACAGCTAGCCAGTTCCTCCCAAGCCCTTTGTGTGTGAAATCCGAGAGATCACGAACCCTACTCCTGTTCGACGGGCGCGTGCGCACAGGGACAAACGCACAAACTCTGTGTGTATGTGTGAGAGAGAGGCGGGGGGGGGGATGGGTGGGTGTTTCACACCGCCGCCTCTTCTCCTAAGAGGAGCGCCAGGCGGCCTATCGATCAAAGCCTCCCATATAGGTGCGCTCCCGGGACCAAAATTCCGAAGAAAACGGCCAATTTGAGCCTTCTCTCCGGGTCGACCCTCGACCCCCCCCCTCCGCCCCTCTTCGACGAGTCTCCCCCGTCTTCTTTTTCTACCTCCCCCCCACCTTTCCCAGCCCTCCATTTTCCTCCCCCCCCCCCCCCAATCTCGAGGGTCCCCCTCCCTTCCCTGGGATTTAATTTGGAAGTTTTTTTGGGGGGGGGTTGTTTATTCGTTTGTTTTGCAAAAGAACCTCCGAAGCTAGGAAGGTTGCGGGGGGGTGGGGGGGTGGGAGAGGCGAGGAGGGGTGGGTGGGTGGGGGGAAATAATTTGGATTCGAAACAGAGCGGGGGTCATTAATTAGAAAAAAAGTCCCTGCGGGGAATAATCGCCCAGCGCAGCCTCGATGCTTTTGACCGAGTTTCAAGGGATGGAAACCAGACGCCCCCCCTTTTTTTCCCTTCGCTTTCGGATCCCTCTTGCCGCCTGGCGTGCCCCAAATCTCTTTCCGAGGGGGGGCTCCTTTCTCCTCTCTTTCCCCCTCCGTAGCTTTTGGGGTTTTGTGTGATTTTTTTACATATTTATTTCTATATAAATAAATCTCACCAGGCTCAAGGTTGACTCAGCCTTCCATCCTTTCGAGGTAGGTAAAATGAGGACCCGGATTGTGGGGGCAATAAGTTGACTTTGTATTAAAAAAAAAAAAAAACACCGCTTGGGGGGAGGGGGGGCGAAAGCCCTACTAAGCAGGTATATACAAAAGTATGAAGGCTATTGCTTAACGCATTGTAAACCGCCCTGAGTCTCTGGAGAAGGGCGGCATATAAATCGAACCAATAAAATAAAAATAATAAATATATATTTATAATGAAGTAGAATTCCACCGACCGCGGACCTTGGGAGCAGGCGAGGAGAGGCGGAGGCGCCTCCCCTCCCCCGGGGGGGGGGCTGTTTCCACCGGACTGGGTGCTCCGCCGCGCTTGGGACCCCCCACCCCCGGTATGAGTTTGGCAGGGGAGAGGGCGACTAAGGAAGAGCCAAGGTTTGTAGGTAGGAGGAGGTGCTGGGGATGGTAAGAGGGATGAGGGGACCCGCGGTGCGACGAGCTGGAAAATGGTAGCCAAAGGACTGGAGGAGTGTTTTTTTTTCCCCCACTTCTTTTTCTTCCTTCCCTCCTTCTGTTGCTTTCTCCCGTTTGGCTTACTTTTCGCTCTCCCCCCGCCACCTATTCTCTCCCTCCCCCTTATTTTTTTTTCCTTTTTGCCTCTATCTTTCCTTCCCCTTTTTTACTCCTCCCCTGTCTTCTTTCTCCTATTTTGTTTTGCCTAGTTGCCTTTTCTCTTTTTTGTCTTTCTTATTTCCTTTTCTCTTTTCATCCTTTGCTTTTCGACTTTGTAATATCCGTTCCTCCTTTCCCTCTTTTTGTTTGTTTGTTTCTTTCTTTCTTTCTCCCTTACACTCCTTCCATCTTGCCAACCTTCCTCTGCCCCTTTTTTTCTTTCTTTCTTTTTCTTTCTTTCTTCCTTTCCTTCCTTCTTTCCTCATTTTTCTCCCTTCATCCCTTCCTCTGTCCCTTCCTTTTTCTTTCTCTCTCTCCCGTTTATATTCCTCCCTCCCTTCCTCTCCTTCCTCCCTTCCCTTCCTCCCTTTTCCCTCCTTTCCCTTCTCCTTCCTTCTTTCCTTCCTTTCTTCCTTCCTCTCTTCCTTCCTCACTCTCTCCCTTTTGCGCTCCTTCCCTTCTCCTTTCTTCTTTCTTTCTTTCCTTCCTTCCTTCCTCTCTTCCTTCCTCACTCTCTCTCCCTTTTGCGCTCCTTCCTTCCTTCGTCCCTGACTTCTTCCCTGTATCCCTCCCTCCCTTCTTTTTCTATTCTCTTTCCTCTCTGCCCTTCCCTTTCTTTCCTGGGTGTTAAAAAACAGGCATCGCGCGTCGTTGTAAGAGATATTTTTTTTAAAAAAAAATATGCATTTTCAGCTATAGAAGGACAATGTGAGGAATCGAAGCGAATCGGGATAACAACATTCGTTCTGTTCATCTAATAACGGGGACCTAAATTTGCTTCCTGATCTAATCCTTGAAACCGACGAGGAAGGTCCTGAAAAACGATCCCGGGGTTGGGGAAGGGAAGGAAATCCTCTCCTGATTAAGTGAGGGGTGGGTTACTGCCAGGGGCCAAAAAATGCCTCCCCACTCTCTCTTGAAGGATGAAAAGCTTCGAAGAACGCCGGGGGTGAATCGGTGAGGGGGGAGAGAACATTTTAACTCCCGGGGTTGATTGAGGACGCCAATCTCCCCCAGATCCGTAGCGCCGACTTCCAAATAAGCCTGATTGGGGAGGGGGGGAGAGTGTAAATGATGTATCAAAGGACGCTCTCCATTGCCCCCCTCCCTTTTTGGTCACCACCGAGGGCGGGGGAACGCGCGCGCGCGCGCTGGGGGATAAGAAAGCATAAACGCGCCCGGATTAAAACGGGCGCCAACGTTTCCAGACGAAAAGCTCAAAGAGCTGCGAATCCGTATCCAAAACGGTGGGGGCCCGCTCCGACCTACACCTCCAATGATTGATCTTCCTTTCCGGCCGTATTTTCTCCCCCTCCAACATCCGAGCAGACCCACCGCCGGCCTGCCCCGCGGTAGCCAAGGCTCCTCCGAGACCCCAAGCGCCTTTCCAAGCTGCGGCGTTTGCTTGCGGAGGGGGTGTATTGGGGGTGGGTGGGTGAGTGGGATCCTTTCTTACAGCCCTGAAATGTGTTTTTTTTTCTCCTTTGATTTCGGAGCGCCCCCCCCCCCCCCCCAGTTGCCGGCTAGCGGGGTTCTCTATAATCTGCCTGGATCAATAAAAATCCCAGGAGGCGAACCCTTGGCAGAACGGAAAAGATTGGGCTTCTTATATTCGACGCGTTCACACGTGCAACGAGAAGGAAAGGGTTAAAGAAGAGCGCTCCGCGTGTAGAAGACAAGCGAAGGGAAAACGGGAAAAGCGTCCTTTTCTTGCAAAAGGGACTTCTCCATCCAAACCAGATCGGGATTTGTTTATTTGGGACTCACCACTCACTCTCTGCCAAGCACGCCGCGCAAAATAAAAGAGCCGCGAAAACGCAATTTTGTGGCTGGCTGGGGCGACTATTTTGGCGCTCGTCTGATGACAGCGAAGGAAAAAAAACACCCCAATCTGGTTGGGGATTTCTTTCGGATGTTTCGGACTTGAAATTTCGGGGAAGAGAACGGGAATCCGGAACCACAGAAGTCGAGAAAAGGAAAGGATTTCCATTTCCTTCATAGGCGCCATGCCAAACCGCTGGAGAAGACCGTTTCTGTAGGGATTTGATCAGAATAAATAGATCAAAGGTATATTAGGAGAGAGGAAGAGGAAGGAGAAAAAAGAGGGAAGAAAGAGGAAAGAAAAAACGAAAGAAAGAGGGAGGCAGGGAAAAGAAAGAAAAGAAGAAAAGAGAAAAGAAAAGAAAAGAAAGAAAAGAAAAGAGAAAAGAAAAGAAAGAAAAGAAGAAAAGAGAAAAGAAAAGAAAAGAAAAAGAGCATTGGTATATATACAGAGTGGATATAAAAGCGCCTGTTGTCTTTTCTTGAAGGAATGGTTTCCCCCTTTTTACGACCGTAGAAGGACTCTGGCTGGTTATATGCCTGTTTTGGGGAGTGGGTGTCTGTGGGGGGCGGGGGGAGGTAGCATTGTCTTAAATATATATTCTTTTTCTCAATTTCGTTGACCAAAGTGGAACATTTTTGTTTTGATGTCAAGGATGGGGGGAGGGTAGAGAGAGATTTATTTTAAAAAAAATTGGGGGGGGGAAAGCTGGTGAATTTTATAACCGTGATTGGTGAAAGTTCGAATGATCGTTTCGATCATGGTTTGAAAGTGGACAGAGAGAGAGAGAGGATGGAATGGAGGGAGGGAGGGAGGGAAGAAGGAAGGAAAAGGGGGAAGAGAGGAAGTAAAAGGGGAGGGAGAGAAGAAAGAAAAATGGAGCGCGGGAGGAAAGAAGGAAGGAAGGAAAGAAAGAAGAGGAAGAAAAAGGGAGGGAGGGAGGGAGGGAGGAGGGAATGAAGGGAGGGAGGGAGGGAAGAAGAAAGGAAAAGGGGGAAGAGATGAAGGAATAGGGGAGAGAGGAAAGAAAAAGGGAAGAAGGAAGGAAGGAAAGACAGAAAGAAGGAAGGAAAGAAAGAAAGAAAGAAAAGAGGAAGAAAAAGAGAGGAAGGAAGGAGCAAGCGAAGGGAGGGGGGAGCAAAGAAGGATGGAAGGAAGGAAGGAAGGAAGGAAAGAAGGAAGGAAAGAAAAGAGAGGAAGGAAGGAAGGAAGGAAGGAGTGAAGGGAAGGAGGGAGGGAGAGAGAGGGGAGCCCCCCTGCCTACAGAACAGACTTTGTCTCTCCAAACTGGTTTGGCCTAAATACAAAAGATTGCACGGGAGGCCCCGGTGGTCGCTGGGTTGTTGCAGGCCGCCCCTCACTCTCTTGGGTATAAGTTTGCATATTACGCCCCCCCCGCTCTCCTCTCCCTCCCCCCCCCCGCAGTCTTTTGTTTCCAACCAATTGGTTGTGCTTGTTGGGTCCAGAAAGAGTCCTTATGCTTCCATCACCGACAGCCCACCTCCCACTTAGGGTGGGGGGAGCCCTTTGGGCCTTCCCTTCTTATTCCACCTGTACCAAAGTCTGGGGGGGAGAGGGAACCCCCAATCCTTCCCTTTGCCTTTTGCCTTTTTTTTTCCTTTCTCCCTTTTCTCCTTCTTTCCTTTTTTTCCTTTCCTTTCCTCCTCTTCCCTTTCCTCCTACCCTAGCTGTCTCTTTTTCTTTTATACCCCTTTGAGACCTCTTTTCTTTCTCTCTTCCCCTCTCTCTTTTCAAAATTTCCCTTCCTATCTGCATCCATTTATCTCCTTCCTTTTCCTTTCCCCGTCTACCTTTCTTTTTTTCCCTTCCTTTCCCTTTCTATTCTTTTCATTTCCTTTCCTCCATCTTCTTCCATCTTTCCTTTCTTCCTCCCTCCCTCCCTTTCCCCTCCCCTCTCCCTTCCTTTCTTCTTCTATCCATTCCTTCTTCCTTCGTTTCTCTCTCCAACTTTCTCCCTTCCTTCCTTCCCTCCTTCCTTTCTTTCCTTCCTTCCTGTATTCAGCTCTTCTTCCTTCGTTTCTCTCTCCAACTTTCTCCCTTCCTTCCTTCCTTCCTTTCTTCCTTCTTCTATCCATCCCTTCTTCCTTCATTTCTCTCTCCACCTTTCTCCTTCTTTCCTTCCTCTATACATCTCTTCTTTTGTTTCTCTCTCCAACTTTCTCCCTTCCTTCCTTCCTTCCTTCCTTCCTTCTTCTATCCATTCCTTCTGCCTTCGTTTCTCTCTCCAACTTTCTCCCTTCCTTCCTTCCTTCCTCTATCCACCTTTTCTTCTTTCGTTTCTCTCTCCAACTTTCTCCCTTCCTTCCTTCCTTCCTCTATCCACCTTTTCTTCTTTCGTTTCTCTCTCCAACTTTCTCCCTTCCTTCCTTCCTTCCTTCCTCTATCCATACCTTCTTCCTTCGTTTCTCTCTCCAACTTTCTCCCTTCCTTCCTTCCTTCCTCTATCCACCCTTTCTTCTTTCGTTTCTCTCTCCAACTTTCTCCCTCCCTCCCTTCCTTCTTCTATCCATTCCTTCTGCCTTCGTTTCTCTCTCCAACTTCCTTCCTTCCTTCCTTCCTTCCTCTCACCTTCTACTTTTCTTTTTTCCTTTGTTCCGACGCCATCTGAAAACCGCTCCCCAGAACGGGGTGAGGGTGTGGTGGGGGGCAGTCATTATTTAAGAGGCATCATTGCCGGTGTCTTCCAATTTACCGGTGGCTCTTATTTAAAAGAAAGGAAAAAAGGTTTCTAAATCCAGATCACGCCTCCTCCACTCACCGAACCCACGCCACTGGCAGTAGTAGGCAAACAAAGACTTTTGCCTTTTATTTCATCTTCTTTTACCTGGGGCGGGGGTGAGTAGGGGGTGGAAGGGTTTGAGATATTCCCTCTCTCTAAATTCCTAACTTTTTAAAATTTCATTCCTCTTCTATACGAGAAGTCCACCACGGGAGAGGCCAGGAATCCCGCGGGGCTTTCTCAGCACGCCTTGTCGTCCCCCCCACCCACTTTCCCGCCCCCCAACACACTTCCAATGTTGTCCTACAAATAGGAGGCAGCGGGAGCGGGGGGCGGGACGGACAGAGTCCTCTTCATTATTGGACTCAATGAAATGACTATGTACTTACTTCCCGGTGGTTTTTTGGGAGAACCGAGCGAGACTGGGAGGGGAGGGGAGGAGCGGAGGATGGAGAAGAAAGAAAGGAAAGAGAGAGAGAACCTTATAAATTAATCTCTCCTGTTCCCCCCCCCCTACCCCTGCCCCATTATCCCCGCACCTCGCATGACAAAGGCGGGAAGGAAGGACAGAAGAGGGGGAAAAAATACCAAACTCCCTTCCTAGATTCCTAGGCAACCGCCCCGCACGAATCCAAAATCCCCAGTCCCCTTTTAGCCACCGTTGTGGTCTCCCCACTCCACGCCACTCCTACGTCCCCCCCTCCAGGACTGGGGAAAAGTGGGGAGGGGGAGATAAATTCCATCCGGGCTAGCAAACTCTGGCCTCAACGGGAAAAACCGGAGAGCGCCTGGCAAAGGTTGAGGCGAGGCATCCCCGATTACGCGCGATGCGCAGAGGTATCCTTCTGGATACTTCGGAAAAAAGAGGCAGGGGTGGGTGGGCTTAAAAGCTCCCGGGGTGTGAAGGGCAGTGCAAGGGGAAAAAAAAACACAAACGGGCGAAAAGACCCTTTCGGCTTTCGACGCCCCCCCCCCTCCTCTCCCCGCATTTCGCCCTTCGTTCCGACCTCACCGATGTAATATTCACGGGGTCGGTTTTATACAGAATTGACATAGAATTGGGAACGTCCGAACGGATTACACAAATGAACACTGCTCTCTAGATAACAACACTCTCTTTCCCCCCCCGCCCCTCCCTCCATTAAATTGCCGTCTACGTTGGTGGGGTTTTTTGTTGTTTTTGCTCTGAAAGGAAAATAAAAACGTTCTATTTTTTTTAAGGGTACCCGGTTCGTCAATTGGCTAATTTTGCCTCGGAACTTTCTTTCTTTCTATCTTTCTTTCTTTCTTTCTTTCTTTCTTTCTTTCTTTCTTTCTTTCTTTCTTTCTTTCTTTCTTTCTTTCTTTCTTTCCTTCCTTTCTTACTTTCTCTTTCCTCTCTTTCCTCTCTCATTCTTTCTTCTCTCTTTCTTCTCTCCCTCTTCTCTCCCTCTTTTTCTCCTCTCTCTCTCCTCTCTTTTTTCTCTCTCTTCTCTCCCTTCCTCTGTCTCTCTTCATCTCTCAGTCTCTCCTCTTCCTTACTTTTCCTACACTTCAGTCCACCGAGGTCGGGAATTAAGGGGTGAGGATGAAGATAAGTGGAGGAATATCGCGCGCCCCTTCTCTTTGGACACCTGGACGGGGTGTTGGTTGTTTTTTTGTTTTTTTGTGGGTCTTTCTTGAGGTGGGGGAGGGATTTCAATTAAAGGGAATCCCCCAATCCTAATGCGTTCCTTTCTCCACGCCACATTCCCATCCACCCGTACGAGCGCACCTACAACCAAGCGGCCAGGAGGGAGCCAAAAGAGCAAAGTTTCCCAGGCTGCGATCTTGGTTCTAGCGCGGGTCTCTCCCGGGCGAATCCCCGCCGGTCCTTGGGTCCACAACCCGCGAAGGCAAGTCGGAGCAACCCCCACGACGGTGGAGATGCGTTCTCTGTTCTGTCCGCCCCCCCCCACCTGATGCTTTTTTTTCCGACGAAAGGGGCAGGGGGTTTCTTTGCCTCTGGGTGGGGGGGTGGAGGTGGGGAAGAGGCGGGCAGCCCCCCACCCACCCACCCATCCCGCAGCCCATCTTCCCCACCCGCCTGGCCGGCCCAACAGTTGTTACGCCCCCCGCCCCGGCCCCGCCAGTTCGCCCAGGTCGGTAAAGGCAAAAAACTACTCACGGAGTACCTCGGCGCGTCAGGTGCGAATCTCGCCCCTCCACAATGGAGCTGCCTCTTTTTTTCCCCCTCTGTGCCAAGCGGCGGGCTGGAGCCAATTTAGATATGCTATAAATTAAGAGGTTGCCATGGCCACCGGCTCGCCATTGGCCGCCGCCCGCCCGACGTGGCGCCCCACGTCACCAAATCTGAATAAGGGTGCGCGAATTACTAAAAGCCTCAAGACAAAGCTGGGCGATGGGAGCAGCGCAAAAGTGGGATCGAGTCCCGGCCAGCCAGCGGCGCGCCGGCGAAGGAGGGGACCGGCCGAAGACCACCGCCGCGCCTGGGCCTTGCCAACCACCTCCCTACCCCGACGCCTCCGGGGACCTCCTGCCCGGCATGCCGCGGCGCTGAAGCCGTTCGGGAAGCCCACCTCGGCCCAGGAAAGCGCCCGGGAGCCAGAGGGGCGAAGCCGAGGAAGCCCCAGCGCGCCCAGAGGGAGAGGAGGAAGAGGAGGAGGAAGAAGAAGAGGAAGAGGAGGAGGAAGAGGAGGAGGAGGAGGAGGAGGAGGCGACGGCCGCGGGCGGCGCAGCCATCCCACTGTCCGGCCGCGGCGATGATGGTGCATTGCGCCGGGTGCGAGCGGCCCATCCTGGACCGCTTCTTGCTCAACGTCCTGGACCGGGCCTGGCACATCAAATGCGTGCAATGTTGCGAGTGCAAATGTAACCTCACCGAAAAATGCTTCTCGCGGGAAGGCAAGCTCTACTGCAAGAACGACTTTTTCAGGTGAGGGGCCCTTCTCTTTCCCCCCTCTCCTTTCTCCCTCCCCATCTTCTCGGGCGCTGCCCCCCCTTCCTTTTCCTGAGGAGGATGGCGTCCCCCCTTGTTTCCCCCCCAAAAAAATTTGCAGCTGGCCTTCAAGTCCTGCTTCACCCCCCCCCCCCCGCGCTGGGGTTTCTTCTGACTCCCTTTTGCAAGGTTCCTTCTTCGTGCCTCGGTTTACCTCCTGTCAAGCTGGAAATGCTCTCGCCCGCCTTCTCTTCCTTCCAGGCTGTGGCCTGATCCTTACCCCCCCCTCCCCCCGACGATGAGGCTCGGAGGCAGCCCTGGGCAGCAAAATGGAACGCGATGGAGCGTGGAGGGGCGCGTGGGGAGGGGGAGGCGGCTGAGAGAGGGGGGGGGGGAAGAAAGAAAGAAAGGGAATTTACCTGGGGGGTGGGGGTGGGAACCTGATGAGGAATGTGGTTCGTTTATTCAGGTGGTTCGCTAGGGTTTACCACGCTAACCTGGTTTAGGAGGGCATAAATTCCGTTGGATCCCATTCCCATCGCGTGGGCTTTCCCCCGGTGTCTCTGGTTTGCCATGCTCGAACGAGAGAGAGAGAGAAAGAGAGAGGGAGGGAGAGGGAAGGAGAGAGAGAAAGAGGGAGAGAAGGAGAGAGAGAAAGAGGGAGAGAGGGATGGAGAAAGAGAGGGAGAGGGAGGGAGGGAAAGAGAGAGAGAAAGGGAGAGAGGGAGGGAGGGAAGGGGAGAGAGAAAGAGGGAGAGAGGGATGGAGAAAGAGAGGGAGAGGGAGGGAGGGAAGGAGGGGGAGAAAGAGGGAGGGAGAGAGAAGGTGGATTTCGTCCATTTATATTATTAGTTCTAGGTTACTTGATGGCACAGGTTAAAAACGTCGACTCTCGTCAGGAGCATCTCTGCCACCTCAACGAATCTGTCTTTCCACTCGTGAACCGGGACAACGGGGTTTGCCAAAGCGAAAGGAAAAGAACACCTTCCCCTCTTCCTTTCTCATCCCCGTGTTTCCCCTCACCCCCTCACCCCCATTTCCAGGGCCCCGCGGCCGGCGAGAGGCTGCCCCTGCCCCCACTCCGCACCTTTCCTCCGGAGGGGCGCCCAAGTCTGATCGGAGCGGAATCGATTTTGCCTCTCGCCCAAGGCTGGCTGGCTGGCTGACTTCTCCGTTCATCCCTCAAGGCTCGTGATTGGGGGGGGGGGGGGGGGGGGGGGGCGAAGCTCTTAATTTAGGGAACAGGCGAGAGAGAGAGAGAGAAAAAAAAATAAGCAATAATAATTAAAGGGCCTGGAATTCGGGGGCTGCCATCCCCGACCCCCAATACTTACCTCTCCCGGGCCGATCTTTTCCCCCCATTAGCTGCGCCTCCCCTGCCTACTTATCACCTGCGCGCGAACCCCCTCCGCCCCCCCTCCCACGCGCCTTCCCATCCCGGGTCTTGCAACGGGGGGGGGGGGTCGTGCAATGCACTCAGGCCCCAAACTGTTGGGGTTTTGATTCCCCCACCCCTCAAGGACACCAATTCATTGGAACGGGACTCCTTAGTCAGGAAAGCGCCGAGGCCTGCAACCCTAAAGATTTTGGGGTTGGGGGGCCACCGGGGAGGGAGAGGGGTTTAACCTTCTTTTCTTCTCCGTGCCAACTTCTATAGATCTTTAGGGTGGTGGGGGTGAGGAGAAAGAAATGCTATTTGCTTGTATTATTGTATTTTATTTTTAAAGCGCCTGTCCTCCCTTGTAAAGAGGGTCTCTTGGGGGTTTTCAGCGGCGGGAGGGGGACTGGGAATGGGGTGGGGGGGTGGGGGGGGGAAAGACCCTGATATAGAGATGGTAATGAAGGCTCAGCGTCCTAATTGAAGGGGACGGCTAGGATGCCAAGCGGCCTTTCTTACTTAAATATGCGTTTTGTTTTGCCAACAGTAGCCGGGGGGTGGGTGAGTGAGTTGTGGGGGGGCTGGAATCGGCCGCTCCCTTCCTAAACCCCCCACCCCTACGCCCCCGCTCCCCGACGTTGCAGAGAGGCTCAAACGAACCGGAGGGGGCGAAATGTAGCCCACCCGCATTTATCTTTTTGTTTTAGGGAAGACAAACACCTTACACGCCCGCCCACCCCCCCCTTCCACACGCATCCGCCCCCCTACAATCCACAATTAAAACCCATTTAAAAAATGCAAAAACTGAGTCCTTACCTTTTGCGTTTTGGACTGTAATTGAGGTAACGCCACCTCCCCGTTTAAGGGTGAGGAGCACGAAGGTTGGGGTGGGGGCGAGCAAGGGGAGGAGAGGGGGGGGATTGCTGAGATCCGCGGGTGTTTGGGCCCCAGGCGACGGCATATGAATAGGCGAAGGTTAAGCCTGCTTTGCACATGTAAACGGCCTCTAAGGACTTAGTCCGAATTCTTGGACCCCCCAATTTTTTGTCCCTAGATGTCTTTCCCCCCCATCACTTCCCCTTAAAAACGGCAGGGATGAGATGCACAGAAGATGCAGGTGGCTGTATTTCTTCTTTTTCGCCCTTTTTTTTTTTAATGTGTAGCCTGTAATTTTTTTTTAAATTTTTTTAAATTTCAGGTAAAGGAAACGGTGCTTCGTTGGGGTGGGGGTGGGTGGGTAGGAGGAGAGCAAATAGACACCCTGGATCTCGGCTTCTAGCTTTTGAAGATTGTTTTATATTATCCCCGGATTCGAGCGAGGGGCGAGCGAACCAAACTAAAAGATTTTATTTTTATTTTCTTTAAAAAAAAAACCGGAATAAAATAAAAATCTTTTTGCCAGACTTCGATTTTTTATTTATTTTTATTATTATTATTATTATTATTATTATTATTATTATTATTATTATTATTATTATTATTATTTGCGTTTAAGACGCAGAGAACCCGGAGAGAAAAACGAACTTCTACCCAGGCTGAAGAAAGCAACATAATAATAATAATAATAATAATAATAATAATAATAATAATAATAATAATAATAATAATAATACCCACCCAAAAAATAAAATTCACACATCCAAAATAGGGGTGCCTTTCTCTAGAAAGTAGACTCGAATCCAGCCAGACGGGTTACCAACGATTTCTAAGAGTCTGGAACGGCGCAACATTTTGAGAAGCGAAGCTCCATTTCTCTTCGGCTCTTCCGCGGAGCGGTGTTCCCTTTGGATCAGGCCCTTTCTTAAGCGGATAAATTCCCTATTACTATCATTTATAAATTATATTATAATTTGTAAATGATGTCATACAATAGATTTGATAGATAGATAGATAGATGATAGATAGATAGATAGATAGATAGATAGATAGATAGATAGATAGATAGATATAGATACATACATACATACATACATACACACAATATATATATATAATTTAATATAATTATAAATATATAGGACGCCCAACACGTCCCAGATTTATTTACAAGCCAGATCAGAAAACGCAATGGACGTTATCAAATTATTTCCTTTTTCCAAAGGGTAGAAATCGCAGCATTTTTAAGAAAGGGGGGGAGGGGAAGCGGGAAGGGAAAATGTTCTTTAGAGCATCGCACCCTTCTCTCTTCCTTTCTTCTTATGAGACATTCGCAGGATGGTTTTCTCCCCGGTTTATTTTATTTCTTCTTCTTCTTCTTCTTCTTCTTCTTCTTCTTCTTCTTCTTCTTCTTCTTCTTCTTCTTCTTCTTCTTCTTCTTTTTAAAAAAAACCGTTTCCATCCATTGGCGCAGAAATCAGGACCGTCATGAAAAATACTGAAAAAGGACCGAGATTTTTGACTGGACGGGGGTGGGTGGGTGAGAAGAGAACGCTTGCTGGCTGGAGTAAAAAAAAAAGGGGGGGGAATCAATCCACCTGGTCTGTTTCAAATAGGGAGGCGCAATTCGAGTGTGTGTAGGGGGTGTTTTCTTTGTCGGGGTGTGTGTGTATGAGAGGGGGGAGAGAGAGGGAGAGAAAGAGAAAACGAGAGTAGAGAGAATGAGGGAGGGGGGACAAGAGAGAGAGAAAAAAAACCTGGGAGAGAACGAGCGAAGTACAGAAAATGAGGGGAAACAAGAGAGAAAGAGAAAGAAAATGAGAGAAAACGAGAAAAGAAGAGAGAATGAGAGAGGGGGAAACACACAGAGAGAGAAAATGAGAGGAATGAGAGTAGAGCGAACAAGAGAGGGGGAAACAGAAAGAAAAAAAGAGAGAAGTAAAGAGAATGAGAGAGAGGGAGAAACAGAAAGAGAGAAAAAATGAGAGAAATGAGAGAAGTAGAGAGAATGAGAGAGGGGTAACAAGAGAGAGCAAGACAGAATGAGAGAAAACGAGAGAACTAGAAAGAATGAGAGTGGGGAGAAACAAGAAAGAGAGAGAGAGCAAACTGCCCCCCTCCCGATCAATCCTAAAGACCCTTGAAATGACTATGGATCCGCTCCAGCACTCTCAGGATCAGCATTCCCAACTCCCCGGTAGAAACTTGGCCTCACCAGACCAGCAGCTACCCTGCACCTTTCTTTCTCCTCTTCCCTGGGATCCCTTTTTTTTTAATCGATTCCTCTCCTTTTTTTCCAGGAAGTTTGGGACGAAGTGTGCCGGCTGCGCGCAGGGCATCTCTCCCTCCGACCTGGTCCGGAAAGCGAGGAGCAAAGTTTTCCACCTGAACTGTTTCACCTGTATGGTGTGCAATAAACAGCTGTCCACGGGTGAGGAACTGTACATCATCGATGAGAACAAATTTGTGTGCAAGGAGGACTACCTGAGCTCCACCAGTTTGAAAGAAGGCAGCCTGAACTCAGGTGAGCAGGCTGGTGCTGGTGCAATCCCTTCCTTCCCCCTCCCACCCAATCATCTTTGGCCCTGCCTCTGGGTTCGAATCCCAGCAGAAGGATAGACAATTTGAGTTTGCAACTGGCCCTGTGGGTGGGGATGGAACACCTCAATGACAGGTAATCCTCAGGTACAGCCTCCAAGGAGTCCAAAATTTATGCCGCTAAGCAAAACATGTGTTCAGTGAGTTTTGCCCCATTTGGCAACTTTTTGTGCTTGTCGGAAGGTCGCAAAACAGAATCAAGGGACCCCGGGGAACCGTCATAAAATAGGAACCAGTTGCTGAATGTTTGAATTTTGATCACGTGACTCTGGGGATGCTGCAATGGAGTAATAAGTGGGGGGGGGGGGAAACGGTCATCATACTGTTTTTCGGTGTCATTGTGACTTTGAGCGGTCACTAAAGGAACTGTTGTAAGTCGAGAACTACCTGTGGTCTTGGAGTCTGCACTCCCAACCGTGAACAATGTGGTCATTGAGTAAGTGATTTGAGGAAGGGGGAGGGGGTTGAGGAAGCAGATGGATAGTGAGGGGGGACCTTGGTTCTCTCTCATAGGCCTATCTTTGGATCTCAGCTAAGAATCCACTGCTAGATCTAAGACGGCCACTTTGGTGATCTTATAAATCAGTCTTTCTCTCTGTTGATCCTTTGAAGATGCGTGGACTTCAACGCCCAGAATTCTCCAGCCAGGGGAATTCTGGGAGTTGAAGTCCATGCATCTTCAAGCGACCAACGGTGAGAAAGACTGTTATATAGATGGAAGGTTAAGGCAGTCAACCCAACAGGTTAAGCTGATAGGCAGGGCCTGGCCCCAAATCCCTGAGAGAAGATGGGTCTGAATGAGTGTGGGCACAAGCCCACATCACCCCCCGCCCCCCGTGAGTTGCTGTGGTGTTGGTAGCCTTCCACAAAGCCTCACTTGAGTAGGACTCATTGAAGATGGTTAGGTTGCTTTCTGAATAGGCAAGCATCCATAAGCTTGTGCTATAGGGAAATGTTTCTGAAATTTAGTTTTCAGTTAAACAAGGGAAAAGTAAATGTACTAGAAGGAGGGAGATGTTCCAAGATCTCAACTTCAGGGGTTTTCCTTCCTTCCTTCTTTCTTGCCTTCCTTCCTTCCTCTCTTCCTCTCTCTCTCTCTTTCTTTGTCTTTCTTTTCTCTCCTTCCTTCTTCTTTCTTGCTTTCTCTCTCTTTTTTCTTTCTTTTTTTCACTCGCTCCTTCCTTCCTTCTTCCTTCCTTTCTCGATTTCTTTCTTTCTCTCTCTCTCTTTCTCTCTCTCTCATTTTTTCTTTCTCTGTCTCTTCCTTTTCTCTCCTTCCTTCTTCCTTCCTTTCTCTTTTTCTTTCTTGCTCTCTCTTTTCTCTTTCCTTCTTCCTTCCTTTCTCAATTTATTTCTCTCTCTTTCTCTCTCTCTCTCATTTTTCTTTCTCTCTCCCTTTCTTTTCTATCTCCTTCCTTCCTTCTTCCTTCCTTCCTCTTTCTTTTTCTTTTTTTCTCCCTCTTTCTCTCTCTCTCTTTTTTTTCTGTATTTCTTTTCTCCTTCCTTCCTTTCTCTTTCTCTTTCTTTCTTTTTTCTCTTTCTTTTCTCTTTCCTTCTTCCTTCCTTTCTCAATTTATTTCTCTTTCTCTCTCTCTCTCATTTTTCTTTCTCTCTCTCTTTCTTTTCTCTCTCCTTCCTTCCTTCTTCCTTCCTTCCACTTTCTTTTTCTTTCTCTTTCTCCCTCTCTTTCTCTTTCTCTCTCTTTTTTCTCTGTCTTTCTTTTCTCCTTCCTTCCTTCCCTCCTTCCTTCCCTTCTTTCTTTCCTTCCTTCCTTCCTTCCTTCCTTCCTTCCTTCCTTCCTTCCTTCCTTCCTTCCTCTTCATATTAAGCTTTTCCTCTTTCTGTCAGAATCCCAGGCTATTTTCCTTCGGCCCTTGAGGTAGAAGGTTTTTCTAAAACCGTCAGGAGCTTCTGTTTCATAGGAAGTTTAACCAACTTTCCAAGTGGGGAGGAAAGTGACAATGGGCAAAGCAGAATTTCAGATGGCTAGCTCTCGGTTGGGGGCTTCTTCCAGTTGGCTGCTGGCCAGAGTGAAGCCAAGACAATTGTGAGTTGGGATCAGGTGTCTTTTCAGCCTGCTCCACCTCCTTCTCTTTGTCCGTTGGCTCACGGCCTAATTTAGTGATGGGGGGAGAGAAATGGGGGTCTGGGAAGTTACCCTGAATGCTGCAGATAACCTCACCATCTGCATGAAAACAGGCTTCTCTTCCTAGAAGCCCCTCAGACCGAGGCATCTGCCAAACAACTCTTGGCCCTTGCTGCTTTTCAGGTGCTTCTCGGGAGCCTTCTCCAGCCCAGCTTGTCCTAACCTTCTCCCCCACAAGATGGGCCACCCCATGACCCACCATCAGCCAGCATGGCATGCTAGAGGGGCAGTGGAGGGGAAGGAGAGCTGTTCTCATACAAAAAGAGCCGCAGGGGGGGGCAGGGGGGCAGGCGAGGGTGGTCCCAAAACACATGCATCTTCCTGGCATCGGTTTATTCACCCGTCAATCGAGAGAAGCGAGTTCAAGGGGGATGCTTGCCTTGCTGAAGATGCGGAGATAAGGATGCGATTCCTTTGTTAATTAAAAGTGAAGACTCCGTCCAGTTATGCTTTGCCCTTTGGTGATTTCACGAATGAATGTGTCCCTGTAGGTTTCTTGGCAGGAATAATGGATATGGTTTGCTATAGATTTGGTGGTCTCCCATATAAGATTGAGCTTCCTTCCTTCCTTCCTTCCTTCCTTCCTTCCTTCCTTCCTTCCTTCCTTCCTTCCTTCCCTCCTTCCCTTCCCATCTTCCTTCCCTCCCTTTTCATTCCTTTCATCTTCCTTCCTTCCCTCTTCCTTCTTTCCCTTCCTCCCTCTCTCCCTCCCTCTCATCTTCCCACCCTCCTTCCCTCCCACCTTCCTTCCTTCCTTCCCATCTTCCTCCCCTCCCTTTTCATCCCTTTCATCTTCCTCCATTCCTTCCCTCTTATCTTCCTTCTTTCCCTCTCTCCCTCCCTCTCATCTTTCCACCCTCCCTCCCTCCCTCCCACCTTCCTTCCTTCCTTCCCATTTTCCTCCCCTCCCTTTTCATCCCTTTCATCTTCCTTCCTTCCCTCTTATCTTCCTTCTTTCCCTCTCTCTCTCCCTCTCATCTTTCCACCCTTCCTCCCTCCCTCTCTCCCTCCCTTCCTTCCTTCCCATCTTCCCATCTTCCTTCCTTCCTTCTCATCTTCCCTCCCTCCATTTTCATCCCTTTCATCTTCCTTCCTTCCTTCCCTCCCTCCCTCTCACCTTCCCTCCCACCCTCCTTCCTTCTGCATATTTCAATAGGGCAAGAATGACATTTCCCCAACCAGACTTCCAAGCTAATCAGAATAGACTTCCCATCATTAACTTAGACAGCCTGGCTGAGATTCCTTGGATTTGTTGTCCAAAATATCTCCAGAGCACCAGCTGGCGGTAGATTTTCCAAATAGCTCAGTGGGTAGGCTGCTACCCTCTGCTTCCAAACTCTCTCTTTTTTTTTTCCTCCACAGCTTTATTTGTTTGGCTGATTCATTAATGAATCAATTAATTGATTGCCTTCCCACTGCCTTTGGGCTCCTGTATTTTATTTTATTTTATTTTTATTTTATTTTGAATTTGTATACCGCCCTTCTCCCTGAGGACTCAGGGCGGTGAACAGCCAAGTAAAAACATCAAGTACAAATATTAAAATACAGTTATATATATATATATATATATATATATATATATATATATATATGTATGTATGTATGTATGTATGTATGTATATGTATATGTATATGTATATGTATATGTATATGTATATGTATATATATATTATATATATTATATATATATATATATATATATATATATATATATATATATATATATATATATATATATTTGGCCTGATTAATCGTTAATCGATTATCCTCTGAAAGCAACTCCCATGCTTTTCTTTGATGCACGCAGACCCTTTTCTCCCTGGACACGTCTTCCCAAGGAACCTGGCAGTCAACAGTTAGGTTCTTTCACTGATAGCAAGATGGCAGAGCAGCTTGGGGCTGGGGGGTGGGGAGTCAACGGGATGACCTGTTAGAAAACCTGTTGGCTGGTGGTATTTTCTCCCTGGCTCCCAAATGTTATAAGGGGGCTCTCTTTTGTCTAAACTAGAGGTGGTATGCAGCCGGTTCGAACTGGTTCTCCTGAACCGGTAGTGGAAATCGCAGGTGGGGCTGCCCACCGGTCCCAGCTCTATGCTGTCCTATTTAGGCAGGTATTTGAGGTCGGGCGCACATCCGGTAGGCGCGCGAGTGAGCAAAACCCATGCGCAAAATGCCGCGCACCTTCGTGGATGCACTCCCATTGGCGAACCAGTAGGGAAGGTAAGTGACTTACTACCCCTGATGTAAACCCTTCCTTCCAGTGGTGAAATCCAATTTTTTTTACTACTGTTTCTGTGGGCGTGGCTTGGTGGGCGTGATGTGGTGGGCATGGCAAGGGAAGGATACTGCAAAACCTCCATTCCCTCCCCACTTCAGGGGAAGGATACTGCAAAATCTCCATTCCCTCCCCACTTCAGGGGAAGGATACTGCAAAATCTCCATTCCCTCCCCACTCCTGGGAGAAGGATACTGCAAAATCCCTATTCCCACCCCACTCCAGGAGAAGGATACTGCAAAATCCCCATTCCCACCCCACTCCAGGAGAAGGATACTGCAAAATCTCCATTCCCACCCCACTCCAGGGGAAGGATATTGCAAAATCTCCATTCTCACCCCACTGTGGAGCCCGCCAGAGGTGGTATTTGCCGGTTCTCCGAACTACTCAAAATTTCCGCTACAGGTTCTCCAGAACCTGTCAGAAACTGCTGGATTTCACCCCTGCTTCCTTCCCTTTCTGCTGAATGAGACACAAGGTGGACTTCCTTCTGACTTTCCCATAAAAAGTATTGGGCAGAGTTTAATCCCCTTTGTGTCAGGCGCCAACCCCAAGAGAGATATGTTTCGATTCTTCCAAGGAGTTGTCTGTATTGTCCCTTGCCTATAGACAGAATCTGGCTAAACTAAAGCAGGCAACCTGTAAGAGAAGGAATGGAAGAATATCTTGGGTGGAGTTAAAAGAGAGATCAGCCTAGAATCTGTACATAGTCACAAGCAGACCAAGTCCAACTCCTTTGAATTCCATGGACCCTTATCAAATTCCTACCAGGTGTGAACCAGCAATTGAGAAGATACCTGTGAACAGGCCTTTTAGCAATCAATCGGTTGTAACTGGAGAAGATTTGTAGCTCAGGGTTGAAGTGAGGAGTTCTTGGTGCTCTCTGGGCTTGGTTGTTTTCTTCCAGACATTCGGTTATCCAAACTAGATAATGTCACTAGCCCAGATGATGCTATCTAGATTGGGTAATGAAACATCTGCAAGAAAACCACCAAGCTCAGATCTCATCAAGGACCCTTCAATTGGATCTTCACCTGCTGGACATTACTACCCCCATAAAGGGTATACTCTGGGAACTCTTAAGGAGGAGCCATCTTCACCCTCATTCTCACACACAAACTCTCTGAACTGTGGTGTCTCTTGCTCCTCCTGAATGAACTCCTTCCGTCCTGGGAATCCAGACCACATTCCATGACTTCTGGCTAAGCTGCCCTCCCCCCCCATGTTGCCACTTGCTCTTTCTTTCCCCCACCCTATTCACCATTCTCCCTCTTCCTCCCCCCCAACAGTTTCTTCCTGTACCGATCGAAGTTTATCTCCGGACCTTCAGGACCCCATGCAGGACGATACAAAGGAAACAGACAATTCCACTTCCTCGGATAAAGAAACCACCAATAACGAAAATGAGGAGCAGAACTCTGGAACCAAAAGAAGGGGACCTCGGACCACTATCAAAGCCAAGCAGCTGGAGACCCTCAAGGCGGCTTTTGCAGCCACCCCTAAACCCACCCGGCATATTCGGGAGCAGCTAGCTCAAGAGACGGGGCTCAACATGAGAGTCATCCAGGTAAGATAAAAAATATTTGACTTTATTAGAGTTTTGAAGGTGTCTGGTCACCTTGATACGGAAAAAGGAAAGAGGAAAGAAGGAAGGAAGGAAGGAAGGAAGGAAGGAAGGAAGGAAGGAAGGAGAGAAAGAAAGAAAGAAAGAAAGAAAGAAAGAAAGAAAGAAAGAAAGAAAGAAAGAAGAGGGAGGGAGGAATGGAGGGAAGTTAGGAAGGAAAGGAAAGGAAAGGAAGGGAGGAAAGAAGGGAGGGAAGAAGGGAAGAAAGAAAGAAAGAAAGAAAGAGAGGAAGGGAGGGAGGGAGGGAAGAAAGAAGGAAGGGAAGAAAGAGAAAGAAAGAAAGAGGAAGGGAGGGAGGAAAGAAGGAAGGGAGGAAGGGAAGAAAGAAAGGGAGGGAGGAAAGAAAGGCAAAGAAAGAAAGAAAGGCAAAGAAAGAAAGAAAAAGAAAGAAAGAAAGACTCCTGTTGAGATTTTAGAAAGAGTGCGGAGAAGAGCAACTAGGGACCATAGATGAAGGTTGTGGGAACGGAGAATGTCTAGTCTAATGAACAGAAGAACTAGGGGTGATATGATAGCAGTCTTCCAATATTTGCGGGCCTTCAAAGAGAAGAGGGTGTCAAGTGCCTGGAAAATCAGGAGATCCAGGCAGTTTAAATGGGTACAAAGATTTATAGTAGGCTTAAGCTCTCTACAAGAATCTGAACTACTAACAGTCAAAACAATTTGGCGGTAGATAAGGAATTCACATTGGGCTGGATTTAGATCTCCGGTGGGCGCGAAGGGACGCATGGCTGATGATGCATTTCACCCCTCCCTTGGACTCAGCCTGGTTATCTTCTACAGAGGGCAGGTCAACCTATCCTCCAAAGTACCTGAGGGCAAGACAAGAAGTAATGAGTAGAAGCTTGTTGAAAGAAATCCAACTCAGAAATTTCCTGACAGTGAGAACAATAAAGTGGAACAGCTTGCCTTCAGAAGTTGTACGTGCTCCATCATTAGATATTTTCAAGAAGAGACTGGACAATCATTTCTCTGGGGTAGTAGAGCTCAAGCAGTCGGATTAGAAGACCTCCAAGGTCCCTTCCACCTCTTTTATTCTGTATTCTATTCTATTCTGAATGATTGCATACCATACTCTTAAAGGTAAAGGTTCCCCTCGCACATATGTGCTAGTCGTTCCCAACTCTAAGGGGCGCTGCTCATCTCCATTTCAAAGCTGAAGAGCCAGCGCTGTCCGAAGACATCTCCGTGGTCATGTGGCCGGCATGACTCAACGCCAAAGGCGCACGGAACGCTGTTCCCTTCCCACCAAAGGTGGTCCCTATTTTTCTACTTGCATTTTTTACCTGCTTTCGAACTGCTAGGTTAGCAGAAGCTGGGACAAGTCACGGGAGCTCACCCTGTTACGCGGCGCTCGGGATTCGAACCGCTGAACTGCCGACCTTTCGATCGACAAGCTCAGCGTCTTAGCTACTGAGCCACCGTGTCCTTTACCATACTCTTAGCGCGGCTTACCAAACGTCTGCTGTAAAGCACTGTAAAGCGGTATATAAGTCTAAGCGCTACTGCTATTGCTATTTTCATCCTCATTCTCACACACAAACGACACCTATTAGGTCTATCATCATCACTTGTCACATCTGGACATCTGGAAAGGGTCTTTGCTGCTGAATTATCTCTAAGGATTTTTCGTCCCTTCACTTGTTGACAAGTGAGCTTGGGATTCTTTGGGCTCGTCTCCAAAAGGATTTTGTCTTTTTCTTTTCTTTTTTTACTGCCAGCCAGGCATCATCCTTCTTCATTATTTGTCTTCTAGGAAATATTTCCAGAGCCAAAACCTTCGCTGCTTTTTTAATTAAGAAAAGGGATGTTAGAAAGTCACCTTAACAAAAGCCGGCATTTGCAGGAGTGGCAGCCAGAAGGAGGGGAGATTGAAGAGTAGGAGCAGATGACATCCTATCAGATAATTAGGTTTTCTTAGAGAGAGAAATAATGGGTACAACCAGGGGTGAAATCCAGCAGGTTCAGACAGGTTCTGGAGAACTGGTAGCGGAAATTTTGAGTACTTCGGAGAACCGGCCAATACCATATCTGGCTGGCCCCAGAATGGGGAGGGAATGGGGATTTTGCAGTATCCTTCCTCTGGAGTGGGGTGGGAATGGGAATTTTGCAGTATCCTTTCCCTGGAGTGGGGAAGGAATGGGGATTTTGAAGTATCCTTCCCCTGGAGTGGGGTGGGAATGGTGATTTTGCTGTATCCTTCCCCTGGAGTAGAGAGGGAATGTAGATTTTGCAGTATCCTTCCCCTGCCGTGCCCACTAAGCCACGCCCACCAAGCTACACCACACCCACCAAGTCATGCCCACAGAACCGGTAGTAAAAAAAAAATGGATTTCACCACTGGGTACAACCATGTCTTCCTGATTCTTGGTCCCTAAACCAGAGAATGGGCAACCATGGCCCCTATACAGCCTGTGGCCTTCAACTCCCAGAATTCCTGAGTCGTAAAGGGGCCATGAGGGATACAGTGGCCCAGTGGCTAAGACGCTGAGCTTGTTGATCGAAAGGTTGGCAGTTCAGCGGTTCGAATCCCTAGTGCCGCGTAACGGGGTGAGCTCCTGTGACTTGTCCCAGCTTCTGCCAACCTAGAAGTTCGAAAGCAGGTAAAAAATGCAAGTAGAAAAATAGGGACCAGGTTTGGTGGGAAGGGAACAGTGTTCCATTTGCCTTTGACGTTGAGTCATGCCGGCCACATGACCACGGAGACGTCTTTGGACAGCGTGGCTCTTCGGCTTTGAAACGGAGATGAGCAGTGCCCCCTAGAGTCAGGAACGACTAGCACATATGTGCGAGGGGAACCTTTACCTTTAACTTTAAAGGAGCCATGAGCCATAAAGGGACCAAGAGTTGCTCACCTGCCTTAAATGCAAACCCCCAATTGCACAGGAAGTCTGGGATTTGAAGCCCACAGATCTTAAAGTTGCCAAGGTTGGACACACCCCTGAACTAAAGTCGGTGGAAAAGAACTCAACCACCAGATCTCTTTTGGGATGGAGATTACTTTGGCCAGATTTCTTCCTGTTTTGCCAACTGGCAAAGAGGAAACCAGTCTTTCCAATTTCTATCAATCGGCTAAAGAGAGAACTACCGAGTTTTTTTTTCCAGATTCAAAGCAATAGACTGCAAAGATTAGACTGTTTTGACCCTTAAAAAGCAGGAGGCAGGAATTACTGGCAAAACCCCTTTTATTTACACGACTGTGAATTACGTTCATTCACAGTCAGCAAGGCCTGTCCAAACAGTTTTGTCAAAGGAATGTTTATCAACACAGACCTTATCTTGCTTGGCAAGCTGCCATGTAACTTGTTTCCAACCGCAGTACAAGGCCAAACTTGGCACAGAGTCTCTCAGAGTCACGGAACAAATGAATTGTTTCCTGCAAAAGCCCCCTCCCCGTTCTCTCCTCTTCTGTTTCCTATGGGAGGGGCCAATCACTTCCAAGGTGTGACCCTGTTTCTGAGTTGTTCTTGTCTTCTGGCAGCTCTGCGCATGTGCACATTGGGAACAGGCTCCAGCTGCTCCTCTGCCTCACTGCTGTCTAGCTCCCTCTCTGCCTCCTCATGACTCCGAATGAGGACTACTCTGGCCTGCGTCTTCCAAAATAGATCAACTTTTCCTCTTAACCAGTATCCTGCACAGGTGGGAAACTACAGTTTCCATCCATCATGGGATGTCTTGTGGGGAAGATCTCTAGATCTTCCAGATCCTTGTGTTCCTGATCCCTTGGGGAAGTTGCTTTTTATCTGAAGACTTTCTCAGCTCCATATGCCAAGAAATTTGGTTGAGGAGCAAATCCAGATATTCCTTTAAAAAAAAAAAAAAAAAAATCTTCCATCTTTTCAAAATTCTCTTCTTTGGTTTGGCACTTTCTTTTCTTTTCTTTTCTTTTTCTTTTTCTTTTATTAGATTTATATACCGCCCTACTCCCGAAGAACTCAGGGCGGTGAACAGGCACAAAATAAAATACATAAATACAAAAGTTAAAAGATATAATTAAAACCAGATTAAATAATTGGGCCCAAGACAATTAAAAATCCCAATAATTTAAAACAAATTAAAATTTCGATGTAAAAGAATTTTAAAACAGGGGAGAAAATTAGGCCAGGCCGGCTTGCTGGAATAGAAGAATCTTAAGAGCACGGCGGAAAGTGCGTAGATCCATATCTCTGCGGGGAGCTTGTTCCAGATAGTGGGTGCCCCCACAGAGAAGGCCCTCCCCCTGGGGGCCACCAGTCAACATTGTTTAGCTGACGGCACCCGGAGGAGTGCCTCTCTATGACAGCATACCGGCCGGTGGGAGGCTGCTTGTGGTAGTAGGCGGTCCCGTAAACTTCAGCCTGGACCTTCTTGAAGAAAGCTTCTGCCTGGATTATCCTGTTTGCCTAGGTTTACATGAACTATGGACTAGGCAGGGATTCCCAAACTTGGCAACCTTTGTGACTTCAAGTCCCAGAATTCCCCAGCCATCATTGGGTGGCTGAGGAATTCTGGGAGCTGAAGTCCACAAGTCTTAGGTAAAGGTAAAGGTTCCCCTCGCACATATGTGCTAGTCGTGCCCGACTCTAGGGGGCGGTGCTCATCTCCGTTTCTAAACCGCTGTCGGAAGATGTCTCCGTGGTCATGTGGCATGACTCAACGCCAAAGGCACACGGAACGCCGTTCCCTTCCCACCAAAGGGGGTCCCTATTTTTCAACTTGCATTTTTGACCTGCTTTCAAACTGCTAGGTTGGCAGAAGCTGGGACAAGTAACGGGAGCTCACCCCATTACGCGGCACTAGGGATTCGAACTGCTGAACTGCCAACCTTTTGCTATTTGGAGAGCCCTGGACCAGCCCGATGTCTAGGAATTCATAAACAACCCCCCCATCCTCCCAAATTAGTTCCACAGGCTGGGTTGAGATGTCACTGGTTTGCTGATGACTCAATGAATCTTGTGAACGCACACACCCCACTTTCTTAAATCATTAGCTCGGGTGGAAATAACCAGAGTGAAATTAATTTATGACTAGCAAAAGGGAGGGAGAGTTCAGGCTGGTATATTAAGTGGGTTTTTTTTCCTTACAAGAGAAGGACTTCCGCTAAAACCAGTGAGGGGAGGGAATTTACACATGAATTAGGAATGGAATTGGTGAAGTGGTGTAGGGTTTCCTGCCTAAGCAGGGGGTTGGACTAGAAGACCTCCAAGGTTCCTTCCGACTCTGTTATTCTATTCTATTCTATTCTATTCTATTCTATTCTATTCTATTCTATTCTATTCTATTCTATTCTACTCTACTCTACTCTATTTCCATTCCATATTCTATTCTATTCTATTCTATTCTATTCTATTCTATTCTATTCTATTCTATTCTATTCTATTCTATTCTATTCTATTTCCATTCCATATTCTATTCTATTCTATTCTATTCTATTCTATTCTATTCTATTCTATTCTATTCTATTCTATTCTATTCTATTCTATTCTATTCTATTCCATTCCATTCCATTCCATTCCATTCCATTCTATTCTATGGAATGGCTTTGCTGCCCTTAAGAGTTTATAACTAATTTTTCCACTTTAGCTCTTATGCGAGGTACAGGTAGTCCTTGGCTTATGACCACAACGGAGCCCAACATTTCTATTGTTGAGCGTTAAGTCAGTTTGGCCCCCCCATTTTGCAACCTTTCTTTCCACCTTTTTTAAGTGAGTCACGCGGCTGTGAAGCAAATCTGGCTTCCCCATTGACTTTGCTTGTCAGAAGGTCACAAAAAAGGAGATCACATAACCCCGGGACATTGCAACCGTCATAAATATGAGTCGGCTGTCCAGCAGCTGAATTTTGATCATGTGACAAAGCTGTAAATGTTGTAAGTGTGAAAAACGTCCATAAGTCACAATTTTCAGGGCTGTCGTAACTTTGAATGGTCACTAAATGAACTGTTGTAAGTCAAGATTAGATGCTGTATTAGATACTACTAATTGTCATCTACAGAGGGAGGAGGTCCAAGAACTGTCCTCTTCACTTGTTTTCAGAGTGGCGTGCTAAGTTTCTTCCTTAAATCATAATCAGTAGGGTTTCCTCAAGAGAGGAAACTCCAAACCATGGTTTAGCATACGGATGGGTGTTTACCCAACATCTTAAACCAACATCAAGGAAATCACAGGATGGTTGGGTTCCCATCACACCTACAGCTATAACTAGACCACCATAAGTTAACCCTAATCCTTTATGGTTAAGTGTGTTCCAATCCCAGCCAATGAATTGTGCAAAAGTGAACAATTGAGTCAATCCTAAACCATGGATAGGTGTATCGTGTGAAAACAGACAGTCAACAGATTGTGTACATGCCCGTGTTCACCAATACTACATGGTCAGTTGAACGAGGAGCCTTGGTGGCCCAGTGGTCAGAATGCGATATTGCAGGCTGACTCTGCCCCACTGACAGGAGTTTGATTCTGACCGGCTCAAGGTTGACTCGGCCTTCCATCCTTCCAAGGTTGGTAAAACGAGGACCCGGATTGTTGGGGACAATAGGCTGACTCTGTATACCGCTTAGAGAGGGCTGTGAAGCCCTGTGAAGCGGTCTATAAGTCTAACGGCTATTGCTTTTGTGATAGACAGATGATAGATAGATAGATAGATAGATAGATAAATAGATAGATAGATAGATAGATAGATGATAGATGATTGATTGATAGATGATAAATGATAAATGATAGATGATAGATAGATAGATGGTTGATTGATTGATTGATAGATGATAGATTTTAGATGATAGATGTTAGATGATAGATAGATAGATAGATAGATAGATAGATAGATAGATAGATGATAGATGATTGATTGATAGATGATAAATGATAAATGATAGATGATAGATAGATGATTGATTGATTGATTGATTGATAGATGATAGATTTTAGATGATAGATGTTAGATGATAGATGATAGATGATAGATAGATAGATAGATGATAGATAGAGATAGATATATGATTGATTGATAGATAGATGATAGATGATAGATAGATAAATAGATAGTAGAGATTATCTATCTGATGATAGAGAGATAGATAGATAGATGATTGATTGATTGATTGATTGATGATTGATTGATTGATGATAGATAGATAGATAGATAGATAGATAGATAGATGATAGGTGATAGATAGATAGATAGATAGATAGATAGATAGATGATAGATAGATGATAGAGATAGATAGATAGAGATAGATGATAGATAGATAGATAGATAGATAGATAGATAGATAGATAGATAGATAGATACTGTATGGATGATAGATAGATAGATAGATAGATAGATAGATAGATAGATACTGTATGGATGATAGATAGATAGATAGATAGATAGATAGATAGATAGATAGATAGATAGATATAGGCAGGCAGGCAGTTAGACAGACAGACAGGAGCCTTGGTGGTGCAGTGGTCAGAATGCAGTATTGCAGGCTGACTCTGCCCACAGTCAGGAGTTCGATCCTGACCGGCTCAAAGTTGACTCAGACTTCCGTCCTTCTGAGGTCAGTAAAATGAGGACCCAGATTGTTGGGGGCAAGAGGCTGACTCTGGTAAACCGTTTAGAGAGTCCTTAAAGCGCCATGAATAAACCTAAGTGCTATTGCTATTGTTATTGCTCTTGTGATTGCTATTGCTAAATGAACACCTTGGGCGACCTTCTAACCCACAAAGTCAATGGGGGAAGCCAGATTCACTTAACAACGTCACGACTGCAGTGATTCACTCTACCACCGTGACAAGAAGGGCCGTAAAATGGGGCAAATTTCACTTTGATTGTCATAGGTTTAGGATTACTTGTCCCCGTAGAATTCGGACACTCGGCAACTGACTCTTTATTTACGACAGCCACAGTGTCTTGGGGGGGGGGGGCATAGATGGCGCAGTGGTTAGAATGGAGTATTGCAGGCAAACTCTGCCCGCAGCCTGGGTCTTTTCTCATGAATAATCTTCTGCCAGGAGGATTATGGCCACATTCTCAACATGCATTTAACCCAGATCTGGAATTGATCCCGTTGCTGAGTTGACCCAACCCCAACCGCCAACTAACCCAACGGGAGGCATCGTCAAATCCCTACCGGTTATCATCTCCTTTCCCTCCACAGAGACAGTCGAGATTAACCCAGTTTAACTGGTTGCGTGAATGCAATCCACCTGCGTAAATAAATGCAGTTGTAGGGATAGAAGAGAATATGGGTAGCTCAGGGCTACCAATCTGGGGTCTTTGGGTGCTCTCTGAACTTGATAGTTTTCTGGCAGATGTTTCATTACATCATCAGTGCTAGAAGGGAGTTGGATGTGGGGGGAGGGAGGAGGAGGACGGTCGGGTGCTCTCTGAGCTTGGTTGTTTTCTTGTAGACATTTTATTACCCAACTAGGTAACATATTCAGTTAGGAGGGAGGGAGTTTGGGGGGGATGAGGAGGAGGAGGAGAAGGAGGAAGAGGAGGAGGAGGAAGAGGAGGAGGAGGAGGGTTATGGGGTCCTTGGCACTCTCTGAGCTTGGTTGTTTTCTTGTAGGCATTTTATTACCCACCTAGGTAACATATTCAGTGATAGGAGGGAGGGGGGTTTGTGGAGGAGGAGGAGGAGGAGGAGGAGGAGGGGGAGGAGGAGGTTTGTGGGGTCTTTGGCACTCTATGAGCTTGGGTGTTTTCTTGTAGACATTTTATTACCCAACTAGGTAACATATTCAGTTAGGAGGGAGTTGGGTTTGGGGGGGGCATGAGGAGGAGGAGGAGGAGGAGGAGGAGGACGACGACAACTATGGGGTCCTTAGTTCTCTCTGAGCTTGGTTGTTTTCTTGTAGACATTTTATTACCCAACTAGGTAACATCATCAGTGCTAAGAGGGAACGGGCTTTGTAGAGTGGAGGATGAAGAGAAGAAGGTAGTTTTCTTCTTAAGACATTTCGTTGCCATGCTCCATAACATCATCAGTGCATCCCGTAGGAAGGAATCCTTCTCATTTTTTCCCCAATTCTATTGGTTTTCTCAGGATAGGACCAGCCTTTTCCTCCATCATCCCATTGTTGGGATGTTCCTGGGGGAACTGGGATGGGTGGGGTTGGTTGGAAGGACGGCTCATCTGCTTGGGGAGACCCTCATCTGACCCTCTTCCCCTCCCCCACCCAACTCTCTCCAACAGGTTTGGTTCCAGAACCGACGCTCCAAAGAGCGAAGAATGAAGCAACTGAGCGCCTTGGGCGCCCGAAGACACGCGTTTTTCCGGAGCCCTCGGCGCATGCGCCCTCTGGGAGGCCGGCTGGATGAATCCGAGATGCTGGGCACGGCTCCTTACAGTTACTACGGAGGTAACACGCTTTCTTCTCCTCCAAAGGGACTTTCTTTCGTCTGAACGTGCTCCTTCAAGGGCGAAATGCTTGTCTTTTGCTTGTTTTCTCCTTGCTTTCTTAACCCTCCTTGCGCTTAGACTCTTGAGTCGGGGAAGAAGGATGTCAGCCCCTTTGTTAGATGGACTTAAAGGTCTTTAGATCGTGGGAATATGAGGGTTTTGGTTCTGGCTAGCCATACTCCCATCGTGGTTTGTTGGCTAAGCCACCACGGCTGGGCTCCCCGCCGTTGCAAAACCCGTTGACTCGGCTTCAGTGATCCGGGTGTAGGGGAGGATGTTCGGGCCACAAGCAAGTGGAAACCCACCACACCAGGATTGTACACGTGTTGTCGTCTGAATCCAGGCTTTAAGTTTGAAGCATTCGGGCTCGAGTTTGTTTGTTTGTTTGTTTGTTTGTTTGTTTTGCGCAGGAAGAGGGAGTCGAGGTGGTGCTCCCCGGATTTATTTTATTTTTATTTTTAATTTTTTTGCTCGAAAATAAAAAGAAGGCAGAGGCTGCTTGGTCGGTCCTGGAGGTAGAGGTTCAAAATGCGGGAAATTAACCTTGCTTAGGAAAGTTTTGCGATGGTGGGAAAAAAAATAGTGTTTTCCAGTGAGAGTTTTTTTTTTCTCCATTTTTCCTTGCTTGCTTTTTTGGTCTTTATTCCTTCTCTTCTCTCTCCTCTCTCCTCTCTTCTTTCTTTCTTTCTTTCTGTCTTTCTTTCTCTCTCTCTCTCTCTCTCTCTCTCTCTCTCTCTCTCTCTCTCTTTTTCTCTCTCCCTCCCTCCTTTCTTTTTCTTTCCCTCTCTCTTTCTCTTTTCTGCCTCTCTCTCTCTCTCCCTTCCTTACTTCCTCCCCTCTCCTCCCCTCTCTTTTCCCTCTCCTCTTCTCCCCTCCTTTTTTCCTTCCCTTCCCTTCTTTCCTTTCCCCCCTTCCTGGTTTACTTCTTTCTGTTACCTTCTATCTCTCTATCTCTCTCCTCTTTTCAACCTTTTTCTCTCCTCGCTCCACCCCTTTTCCTTCCTTCTTTCCTTTCCCCCCTTCCTGGTTTACTTCTTTCTCTATCTCTCTATCTCTCTCCTCTTTTCAACCTTTTTCTCTCCTCGCTCCATCCCCTTTCCTTCCTTCTTTCCTCCCCCTCCCCGCCACTCGGGAGGGCAGTGGCCACTCCCCCAACGCCCACCCTGCTCCCTAAAAGCCCCCATCCAACCCGGCTTTCCCGGCCCGATTGAGCAGAGCGGCGTCCTCCCCACTCCGAGCTGGAGAAGCGCTTTCTCCGTTGCCGTCCGGCTGTTACAGGTCTCCCTTGCGCTCTCCCTGCGCTGGGGGGGGGGGGGGGGGGGGCGAACAAAGCTTCGGCTGCTGCTCGTCTTTTATACCTATTACAAACGGCCCGTGTGCCAGCTATACCCACCCCCGGAGCTCCGAGAAGGCCGGCAGCCCCCCACTCTTCCGATCAGCCCCGCTGCTCAGCGCCCCCTCCCTTCAATCCCCTCCCACCTCTCTTAAAGCCAACCGCGGGATCCAACAACAATCCTTCACTGCGCATTGTTCCTTTCAGTTTAAAGGACCAATTTTATGAGGTCTTAATAGAATGGAAGGGAAGGGAAGGGAAGGGAAGGGAAGGGAAGGGAAGGGAAGGGAAGGGAAGGGAAGGGAAGGGAATGGAATAGAATAGAATAGAATAGAATAGAATAGAATAGAATAGAATAGAATAGAATAGAATAGAATAGAATAGAATGAAAGGGAAGGGAAGAAGGAAGGAGAATAGAATAGAATAGGAAGAGGAGAGGAGAGGAGAGGAGGAGAAGGAGAAGGAAAAGGAGGAAGAGGGAAGGAGAAGAGAATTAGAAGAGAAGGGGAAGGAGAATAGAATAGAATAGAAAGAGAAGGGAAGAATAAAGGGGAATAGAATGGAAGGGAAGGGAAGGGAAGAAGGAAGGAGAAGAGAAGAGAAGAGAATAGGAAGAGAAGAGAAGAGAAGGAGGAAGAGGGAAGGAGAAGAGAATTAGAAGAGAAGGGGAAGGAGAATAGAATAGAATAGAAAGAGAAGGGAAGAAGGAAGGGATAGAATAAGAATAGAATAGAATAGAATAGAATAGAATAGAATAGAATAGAATAGAATAGAATAGAATAGAATAGAATAGAATAGAATTGAATTCTTTTATTGGCCAAGTGTGATTGGACACACAAGGAATTGGTCTTTGGTGCATAGGCTCTCAGTGTACACAAAAAGACAAGATACATTCGTCAAGAATCATAAGGTACAACACTTAATGATAGTCATAGGGTACAAATAAGCAATCGAATCCTACTAGGGACCAATATAGAGGACTAACTATAACATATGTGGGAAAGAAGAATTTAAAAAAAAAAAGAGACAAGCTGGAAAGAAATTAGAAGAGGAGTATAAGAAGTTAGAGATGGAATTATTTTTTTTTAATGGCTTGGGTAAGGAATGAGGTTCCTGGGGGAGGGGCTGTCTTTCAGCCGATGGAGTGGTGGGGTGTTTTTGTTTTTGTTTTTTGTTTTTTGGTAATGCATAATTGCGTTTGTGTAAGAATAACTTTATCTATTTCTATCGGGGAGAGAGGGAGAGAAAGAAGGGGATTTATTTTTAAATGGTTTGTGTGTGACAATTGATGTGCATACACAGATAAACCTCTGGTCTTGTGTTTCTGTGCTGTTGGGGGAGTAGGCAATATTTTTTGAGTGAGTGTTGTAATTTGTGATCATTATTGTTATTATTTTTGAAATATTTTTTATTGTTTTATATCATGCATTTCCTTTCTATGTGGAGCAGTAGTGTGCAAATTGGAAGGGTAATGGTTGGAGCTTGGGATCTGTTCGTGCACAAGCGTGCGTGCCTAGTTATAGATGTTCACTAAAGTGCAGTTCTCAGTTTATTGTTTTTGCAAAGCAACAGCAATACAATGGGGGCAGAAAGTTGCACATATATTTTAAGTGTGAACGCATGCCTCACTAGCTCGGGAGAGCTTCGTTCAAGGGAGTGGGCCTCATGAGTGACCCAACCTTAGTGGGTTTGTTTGCTTCCTGAACCGGGTTTTCATTTTTATCCTCTTGGGTGTCTTTTCACACCTGTGTTTCCGAAAAGCAGAACCTGTCTGGCTGTCTTCAATAAAACGAACAAAAACCAGTGCAATTCACACTGATTGTGCCAGCCCTTGGATTCCTCCTTTGCCCTAGTAGAAAGAGAGCAACCCCCCCTCTCTCTTGCCTACTCTCTCCCCTTTTCCCCACATCCCACCCCACCCCCAAGTTTCCTGGGCCTGCCATCCAAGCCCTGCCTTTTAAGGCCCAAGCTGCACAAAAGCTGTCATTTCAACTTGATTGAAACCTGTAAGGAAGATTGATTGGCAGAAATGCCCTTGATGTATTTGATGTTCCTGGTTTGTTCTGTTGTGTGTTTGGGGGAAAACTGGGTGGTGATTTTGTGGTTGTGTTCTTACAGGTTGATCAGGTCAGGTCCAATCGCACCTGCTGGCCTGGCATAGCCAGCAAGGTTGTGTTGGGTTGTGTTGGGTTGTGTTGGGTTTTGTTGGGTTGGGTTTTGTTGAGTTGAGTTGGGTTGGGTTGGGTTGGTTTTGTTTTGTTTTGTTTTGTTTTGTTGGGTTGGGTTGGGTTGGGTTGGGTTTTGTTGGGTTGGGTTGGTTTTGTTTTGTTTTGTTTTGTTTTGTTGGGTTTTGTTGGGTTGGGTTTTGTTGAGTTGGGTTGGTTTGGTTTGGTTTGGTTTGGTTCTGTTCGGTTGGGTTGGGTTGGGTTGGGTTGGGTTGGTTTTGTTTTGTTTTGTTTTGTTTTGTTTATCTGCAAGCGCCCCTTCCCCCCACCCCGCCCTTGCATTTGATATGAGATTCAGGAGTAGAAAAAAATGGATCCATTCTGTCACTGGGTTATTCCTCTAAAAAGGGGCACCATTCCTTGGAGTCAACACACAAAAGGGGAAATTAAAATCCTTTCGGAAAGCACAGGTCTCCCAAGGTCTACTCAAAAGGAAGTGCTGGAGAACCCAATGGGGTTTATTCCGAGGGAGGGAAGCAGGTATCCCTACCTGTGCCACCTGTTCAGAAAATGGGCTTTACTTACTCAGTAAAGGGTTGGTTCTGAATGCCATAAACAAATGGTCTTGTAAAGGCCAGTGAGTGTGGATAATGGGAGTTGTAGTCCAAAGCGGCTCAGAGAGCAGCCAATCGGGAGGGTTCTTTGGGGGTTATGCTTTTCGCTGACTTTGCTGTACGGGATTTAACCTGGGGGGGGGAGAGGGGGGGAGAGAAAAAAAGAGGGAGAGAAAAAGAGAGAGAAAGAGAGAGAAAGTCACAGAGGGAGAGAGAGAGACAGGGAGAAAAAAGAGAGAGAGACACACACAGAGGGAGAGAGAGAGAGAGACAGGGAGAGAGAAAAAGAGAGATAGAGAGATAGAGAAAGACACAGAGGGGGAGAGAGAGACTGGGAGAAAAAAGAGAGGGGGAGAGAGAGAAAGAGAAAGAGACAGAGAGAGACACAGATGGAGAGAGAGAGATAGGGAGAAAAAAAGAGAGAGAGACAGAGAGGCACAGATGGAGAGAGAGAGACAGGGAGAAAAAAGAGAGAGAGAGACAGAGAGAGACAGATGGAGAGAGAGAGACAGGGAGAAAAGAGAGAGAGAGAGACACAGATGGAGAGAGAGACAGGGAGAAAAAAGAGAGAGACACAGAGGGAGAGAGAGAGACAGGGAAAAAAAGAAAGAGAGACAGAGACACAGATGGAGAGAGAGACAGGGAGAAAAGAGAGAGAGAGACAGAGAGAGACAGATGGAGAGAGAGAGACAGGGAGAAAAGAGAGAGAGAGAGACACAGATGGAGAGAGAGACGGAGAAAAAAGAGAGAGACACAGAGGGAGAGAGAGAGACAGGGAAAAAAAGAAAGAGACAGAGACACAGATGGAGAGAGAGACAGGGAGAAAAGAGAGAGAGAGACAGAGAGACACAGATGGAGAGAGAGAGACAGGGAGAAAAAAGAAAGAGAGACAGAGAGAGACACAGGGAGAGAGAGAGACAGGGAGAAAAGAGAGAGAGAGACAGGGAGAGAATAAACCACACACCTGTTCGGTCGGGGTCAGCTTCTCCAGCTGTGCAGTAATACTGGGCTCACTCTGGGGTCTACATATCCGGGGATAAGCCATGGGGGCTTCCTGATGGACTGCAAAGCCTGGGGTTTTAAAAAGCTCTGCCTTTTAATCCAATTTGTTCCACGCAAAAGCTGCGACCAGGCTCGTGATCTTTTGCGCGCACCCCACCCTCCCACCTTTCCAAACCCATAATGCTTCTCCTCCTCCCCTGCCCTCCGCATGGTGTGGCGTGGGTGCAACTCGGTTTGCTTTTTATGGGGGTGCAACTCGGTTGCTTTTCGTGGGATGCTACTTAGTTCCTTTTCGTGAGGTGCAATAGGTCCTTTTCGTGGGGTGCAAATCAATTCGTCGGGTGCAATTCAGTTCCTTTTCATGGGATGCAACTTAGGTCCTTTTTGTGGGGTGCAATCAGTTCCTTTTTTGTGGGGTGCAATTCAGTTCCTTTTTGTGGGCTGCAAATCAATTTGTCAGATGCAATTCAGTTCCTTTTTGTGGGATACAATTTACCGCTACTTCCTTTTTGTGGAGTGCAAATCAGTTCTTTTTTGTGGGGTGCATATCAAATTTTTTTGGGATGTAAATCAATGCGTGGGGTGCAATTCAATTCCTTTTTGTGGGGTGCACCTTAGATCCTTTTCGTGGGGTGCAAATTAATTCAGGGAAGCCTCTTCCGTCACTCACCCCCTCTCCTCTCCTCTTCTCTTCTCTTCTCCCCTCCCCTCCCCTCCCCCAGATTACCAAGGCGATTACTACGGCCCCGGGAGCAACTACGACTTTTTCTCGCACGGCCCCCCCTCGCAGGCACAGTCGCCGGCCGACTCCAGCTACATCCCGACCTCGGGGGCCGGCTCCACCCCGCTCGGGCCCCTGGACGCCCCCTTGGCCGGACACCACACCTCGGAGAACCAAAGGTACACGGATATGATCTCTCACTCCGACACGCCCAGCCCGGAGCCGGGGCTGCCGGGCTCGCTGCATCCCATCCCGGGCGAGGTCTTCAGCGGGGGTCCCAGCCCCCCTTTCCCTATGTCGGGGTACAGCGGTCCCCTCTCGCATTCCAACCAGGAGTTGAGCGAAGCGGCCGTCTGGTAGAGCGCCCGGGAAAGGGGGACGCCACGCTCCAGACCTCTTGTCTAAGCCCCCAACTCGGACCGAGCCCCTCTTCCCACCCGGAGTTGGGGGGCTTCCCACGGAGCCGCTCCAGGACCGCTGAGTGGGCCCAGTGGAGACGCCTTGGAAAGCCCGGGTAGGGAGCGTCGAGGGGGCCGCCAGCTGCCAACCTCCGAGTTTCTCAACTCTTTTGGACCAAAGTTGGATTCGCTCCTCGTTTCGCAGACTGGAGGATGGGGATGAGGAGGGGGGGGGCTTCTCTTCCCTTGCCCCGTTCCGCCTCGCTGGCCCTCACCCACCCACCCAGGATAGTGTCTTGGGTTCGATTTTTAGTGTTTTTTTTTTTAAAAAAAGAAAAATAAAAGGGGATGGGGAGAGAAGACAGAACACACAAAAAACATCCAAAAAGCAAATTGGAATTTGGTTCGCTTTGCTTTCGTTTTTCTCCGGATTCGGACCCCAAAGGGAAAAGGGAAAAGGGAAAAGGAAGGAAGGAAGGAAGGAAGGAAGGAAGGAAGGAAGGAAAGAAAGAAAGAAAAAAGAAAGAAAGAAAGAAAGAAAGAAAGAAAGAAAGAAAGAAAGAAAGAAAGAAAGAAAGAAAGAAAGAAAGAAAGAAAGAAAGAGGAGGGGAGGGGGGAGGGGAGGGGAAAGGAAAGGAAAGGAAAGGAAAGGAAGGAAGGAGGGAGGAAGGAAGGAAGGAAGGAAGGAAGGAAGGAAGGAAGAAAGAAAGAAAGAAAGAAAGAAAGGGGAGAGGAAAGGAAAGGAAAGGAAGGAAGGAAGGAAGGAGGGCGGGAGGAAGGAAGGAAGGAAGGAAAGGAAAGGAAAGGAAAGGAAAGGAAAGGAAAGGAAAGGAAAGGAAGAAAGAAAGAAAGAAAGAAAGAAAGAAAGGAAGGAAGGAAGGATGGATGGATTTCTTTTAATTAGGAAGCTGGTTTGATTGACGGCGATGGCAGAGCGAAGTGGGGGTTGGAAAAGGGGGAATAAGAGCCGGAATGGATTTTGGGTTATTTTTTTGTGTTTTTTTATTGGTGACGCGGCGCCCCCTGGTGGTCAGTGCTTGGAACGACACGCCGGACTTCTTCAGAGAACTTCTTCAAGACGGATTGGCGAGGGGGTTTTGGTTTCCTTTGGGTTGAATTAATTCATTAATATTATTCTAATATTATTCTTTATTTTTATTGGGGAGGGAAGACGACGCCCCCACCTCCCCACCCCCGACGACCAATAACAGCAAACATTTAAAAAAGAGAGAGAGAGAGAGAGAGAGAGAGAGAAAAGCAAATGATTTGAAGATGGTTAAGGACCCTTTCACCAAATTTTGCTGGGAGGCTGTTTGAGGATGTATTATAGGGTTTTTTTGCTCCTAGTTTCTTTATTTTGTATAAAGAAGAAACAAATAAAGTATGTTTTTGTGTTTATTTGATTATTTATTACATCAAGAAATCCCCAGGGGCAGAACGAAACGAATGGGAAATGCATGCTAAATTGGTATATGAGAGATGACAAAAATGGCCATACCAAAATAATTCAAATTTGTGGGTTGTTGTTTTTTTACTTTTTTTTTTTTTTTGAGGCTATTATTTCTCTGAGAAAATATCCAGACTGAATTCAAGAAGAAATGGAATCAAATCTTTAATATGGTCACACACCAGCATAAAAGGATTCAACTTTAAAGACTTGTGGACTTCAACTCCCAAAATTCCCCAACCAGCCATGAGAGTTGAATTCTGGGAGTTGAAGTCCACAAGTCTTAAAGATCCCGTGGTTGGACACCTCTCTGATGTAGGATGTAAAAGCAAGACCCAGAATCTTGGATCAGATTTGGAAAAATTCTGGCAGACCCTGGGATTTTTTTTTTTCATCCTGGCTGGGGAATTCTGGGAGTTGAAGTCCACAAGTCTTAAAGTTGCCATAGTTGGACACTCCTCGGATGTAGGGGCGTTATGAAAGTTCTAGACTGCTTCTCTCCTTGATTAGTTCCCACCCATTGCTTCTTGTCCTGCCTTCAGGTGCTTTGGAGAATAACAGAGTTGCAAGGGACCTTGGAGGTTTTGCTCAACCTCTGGTCAACCAGTAGAGTCTAACCATTAATGGCTATCCAGTCTCTTTTTAAAAGCCTCCCGTGATGGAGCATCCACGCCTTCTAAAGGCAAGCCATTAACGGGGGGATCTTTGCTACTGTTGGGACCCTAAAACATCACATTTTCAAAAAATATTATTCTAGCAAATTATGGGCTGCCTGAAGCTGCAGGAGTGGGCCAACAGCCGGATCGATCTCTCGAATCAAACAGGACCAGCTCAAAAAGGAATCGCCAATCCTGGATTTAACTAATCCAATTTTACACACTATTAATAAAGATGTGGAGACTCTAGAAAGAGTGCAGAGAAGAGCAACCAAGATGATGAGGGGACTGGAGGCTAAAACATACAAAGAACGGTTGCAGGAACTGGGCATGGCTAGTCTAGTGAAGAGAAGGACCAGGGGAGACAAGAGAGCAGTCTTCCAATATTTGAGGGGCTCCTACAGAGAGGAGGGGGTCAAGCTATTCCCCAAAGCACCCGAAGCAGGGGTGAAATTCAGTAGGTTCTGCAGAACCGGTAGTGGAAATTTTGAGTAGTTCGGAGAACCGGCAAATACTACCTCTGGCTGGCCCCAGAGTGGGGTGGGAATGGATATTTTGCAATATCCTTCCCCCAGAGGTGGGGAAGGAACGGGGATTTTGCAGTATCCTTCCTCTGGAGTGGGGTGGGAATGGAGATTTTGCAGTATCCTTCCCCTGCCACGCCCACAGAACCGGTAGTTTAAAAAAAATTGAATTCCACCACTGACCTGAAGGCAAGACAAAAGAACAATGGATGGAAACTGAACAAGGAGAGATTCAACCTGGAAATAAGGAGGAATTTTCTGACCGTGAGAACAATCAATCGATGGAACAGAAGTTGCCTTCAAGAAGTTGTGGGAGCTTCATCACTGGAGGCTTTCAAGAAGAGACTGGACTGCCCTCTGCCAGAAATGATGTGGGGGTCTCCTGCTTGCGTGGGGGGTTGGACTAGATGACCTACAAGGTCCCTTCCAACTCCGTTGATTCTGTAATCTGTAACCTGTAATCTAACCCAGCCCCAATTCAAATATCACACCTCCCTGCTTAGCCCCAAGCGTCCATTGTTGTTCTGAGCATCTCCATCCGAGCGGTCCTCTTACGGCCCCCAGCCAAAAGCAGTGGCGGCGACGGGAGAGAACCGTTATAATTAAAAATAATTATGACAATAATGCAGGCAGACAGTAGCAAATAAGTGAACCTAAGACGGCGCGCTTGCTAATTGCAGTGCAGAATTGCCGTCAAAACAATGCGACTGTGGATAAATATTGATGGGGGCTAAATAATAATCGTATGCAAACAATGCAGGAGTTGCCCTGGGGGGGGGGGGAGAGCGGGGAGACGGAGCAGAAATGAAATGAAACATAAATCAAAATTTAAATAAGCCTGCTGAAGAAAGCTCCCATAGAGGAGACATTAAGAGCAAGGAGGAAGTTTTCCCCGTATCCAATTATCCGTTTTACAGTCGCCCTGTGCTATGGAGGGACGCGGTGGCTCAGTGGCTAAGACGCTGAGGTTGTCAATCGAAAGGTCAGCAGTTCAGCGGTTCGAATCCCTAGTGCCGCGTAACGGAGTGAGCTCCCATTCCTTGTCCAAAGCTTCTGCCAACCTAGCAGTTTGAAAGCACGTAAAAAATGCAAGTAGAAAAATAGGGACCACCTTTGGTGGGAAGGGAACAATGTTCCATGCGCCTTTGGCATTGAGTCATGCCGGCCACATGACCACGGAGACGTCTTCGGACAGCGCTGGCTCTTCGGCTTTGAAACAGAGATGAGCAGCGCCCCCTAGAGTCGGGAACGACTAGCACATAAATGCGAGCGAAACCTTTACCTTTATGGCCGACTAATAAATTTAATAAATACAGGTAATTCTAAACAGTAGTTTGTTTAGTGACAGTTCGAAGTTACAACGGCCCTGAAAAAAGCAACTTAGGAACCATTTTTCCACACCACCGTCATGGCCTCCGCATAGTCACGTGATTGAAATTCTGACGCTTGGCCACTGACTCGTATTTATGACGGGTGCTGCATCCTGGGGTCGCGTGATCTCCCTTGTGCGACCTTCGGATGAGCGAAGCCGGATTCATTTAACAACTGGGTACTAACTGAAATAACTGCAATGATTTGCTTAATGACCAGGGGGCAAGAAAGGTTGTAAAATAACTCACTTAATCTTACTGTCTCGCTTTGCAATGGAAAAGGTGGGCTCAATGGCGGTCGTAGAGTCGTAATGCATAAATAAATTTCAGATAGGGGCACAAGGCTGAGGAAAGGGCCAAGAACGATCCTGAGAGTTTTACAGCCTCTTCTTTTCAAGAAACCCAAGCAGAACGAAGGTGCGGCCTTGCCAGCTCTGTTTGCATTGGGAGTTTATTTTGGAGAAATTGCAAAACCGAAGGGCAGCCGGTCGGTATTTCCTCATTTGGGTTGTGTAGGTTTTTAATCGTTTTGCTGCGCGTATCGCACAAGGCTATTAAGCCACTGTGGCTGGCCTTTCCTCTTTTTTTTTTTTTTTTGCAAGAATATTTTCTCTACTTAACGATAAATCCAGCAAGCCGATGAATATTACATGATTGTTTTGTGCATGTTATTTTCCTTCCTCCCTCCCTTCCTCCCTTCTTTCCTTCCTTCCTCTCTTCCTCTCTCCCTTCTTTCCTTCCTCCCTCCCTCCTTCCCTTCCTTCTTTCCTTCCTTCCTTCCTCCCTCCCTTCCATCTTCCCTCCCTCCCTCCCTTCCTTCCTTCCTTCCTTCCTTCCTTCTTTCCTCCCTCCCTCTCTCCCTCCCTCCTTCCCTTCCTTCTTTCCTTCCTTCCTTCTTTCCTTCCTCCCTCCCTCCCTTCCTTCCTCCCTCCCTCCCTTCATTCCTCTCTCCCTCCCTTCCTTCTTTCCTTCCATCCTTCCTTTCTTCTTTCCTTCCATCCATTCTTCCTTCCTTCTTTCTTTCTTTCTTTCCTTCCTTCTTTCCTTCCTTCCTTCCTTCCTCCCTTCCTTCCTCCCTCCCTCCCTCCCTCCCTCCCTCCTTCCTTCCTTCCTTCATAACCACCCTGTTGCTAACTCAACGGCTGCAGTGATTCACTGAACGGGTTTGTGGCTAGAAGAATAGAAATGGAATGGAATAACAGAGTTGGAAAGGACCTTGGAGGTCTTCTAGTCCAACCTCCTGCTTAGGCAGGAAACCCTACACCACTTCAGACAAATGGTTATCCACCTCTTCTTAAAAACTTCCAGTGATGGAGCATTCACAACTTCTGAAGGTAAGCTGTTCCACTTTCTCATTGTCAGGAAATTCCTCCTTAATTCTAGGTTGCTTCTCTCCTTGATGAGTTTCCATCCATTGCTTCTTGCCCTGCCCTCAGGTGCTTTGGAGAATAGCTTGACTCACCCTTCTTTGGGGCAGCCCCTGAGATATTGGAAGATGCTATCATGTCACCCCTTAGTCCTTCTTTTCATCAGACTAGACATACCCAGTTGTAGAAAGGTCGTAAAAGCGAGCAAAAGTCATATAATCGCTGTCTCGCTTTGCAACGGAAATGCTGGGCACAATTGTGGTCGTAAGACAAAGATTACCTGCATCCAAAATGGCTCTGATTTAAGCATCTAACTAGAGGAGTGGTTTTGGGAACTGTGTGTCCAGAAACACGTGACTTCATTTCATGCCCAGCTGTTTCTTCAAAGCCTGGAGACCCGGCAGACTGATCCCACTCCCCCCACAAACGACGATAACGATGGACTCCAGCGTCTTGCTTAGCCTTCCTTCTTTCTGCAGCTTCTGTAGGTAGCCCGAATACAAAAGAGCCAGCGAGGCACCACAAGCGGGGTCTACCAAAATCCGTTCATCGTCTGAGAAAGACACAAGTAGCAAATGACAGCCGGGCTAAAGAAGTCAGGAGCAAAAAGGGGGGGGGGTGTCCCTCAATATAGCATGTAACGGCAGCCAAGCAGAAAAGCAGAAAGAAGGGGGAAGGGGTGGGCTTCAAAAATTTTAGCAAGGGGTTCTCTGCCCAGTTGTTGGGTGGGCGTGGGCATGGCCTAGTCAGCCTCCTGCACCACAGTGGGGGGGCATTTTTGCCCTCCCCAGGCTCTAGAGGCTTTCCTTGAGCCTCCGGGAAGACGAAAACGGCCTCCCCAGGCTCCGGAGGCCCTCTGGAGGCCGGAAGGCCTGTTTCCGGCCTTCCCAAACTTCCGGTAGGCCGTTTTTCACCCTGGGAGGGGAGGGGAGAGATGGGCGGGTCCAGCCAGGAGTGGGATTTGGGGGTTCTCCGAACTGCACAGAATCTTAGCTAGAGGTTCTCCCGAACCCCTGCGAACCCCCAACAGCCCACCAGCTAGGAGGCTCCAGGCCTGAGCCAAACCTTGGCTGATCTCAGAAGGTCTAAGGAGGTCTACTCCTGGTTTTTTGATGGGTGGCAGTAGGAAGGCTTGCCAACAAGACTGGGAGAACAACAAACTGAGCCTGGTTTAGCTCTGCAGACTAAAGCACCGTAATTAACATCCAGCTGACTGCAATTACTGCAGGTTCGAATCTTGCCAAGGCTCAAGGTTGACTCAGCCTTCCATCCTTTCTAAGGTAGGTAAATTGAGGACCCAGTTTGTGGGGGCAATAAGCTGACTTTGAATAAAATATACAAAAGTATGAAGGCTATTGCTTAACGCATTGTAAGCCGCCCTGAGTCTCCGGAGAAGGGCGGCATATAAATCAAATTAAAAAAAAAAAAAATTCCAAAAGTGTTTTTTTCTTTTTTTTTTCAAAAGGCAACTGAGGCTTTGTTTTCTCCTTGAAGCCATTTTGCTTCTTATCCGAGAAGCTTCTTCAGTTGTTCTGCAGAACTGAAGAAGCTTCTCAGATGAGAAGCAAAGCGTCTTCAAGGAAAAAAAA
>JAKOOJ010000026.1:10318828-10363828 GCA_022577455.1 Arizona elegans | reverse complement strand
AATTCCTACAAAATCATGCAATACAATTCTAAATATAATCCACTGCCCACTTTACTAAGATATACACATATCTATATATGCATTCCATTTTGTAAAAAGAAAAAAGACAATAACTTTAAATTTATAATCCATATAATATCTTCTTTGGTGTCTTTCCACTGGATTGTTAAATCCATCACCCATAATAGGGTAAAATAACATGCTGGTGCAACAGTTTGTTCAAAATCTTCAATCATCTTCTGTCCCCATCAGTAGTAGATATCCTCGTATATATATAAAAGTAAAAACAACCACCCGAGTGACATTATAATTATATCCATATAGTTATAGTTGTGGTATTCATCAGGATTGTTGATTCCCATCATCCTAATGGGTAACATCCAGATCTTCTGCATGCCCCAGCGTGACTCTCTTGCCTTGTAACTCAAAATAATTATAATATATTTACCAGTAAAAGAAATCCAGAGTAGATAATTCAAATCCAACAAGGTAAGGCTCTTTTCACATCCCAAAAACATGGCATTACAGAGATCTGCCACAATCCTCAGGATAGTATTAAACAATTGTTCGCCTCCACTATCTTTTCAGATATTCATTCATTTTTTAAAGTCCCTGGCTTCACTGTTGCTTGGTTTAGAAACTGCTGTTTCTATGAGATCTATTTCTTTTCTTTTTCTTTTGCGGGTTGAATTTCCATCCTCGTTTCGTGCCTACCAATTGTGTGTCGGCTGATCGATTTTCATTCTGCTTTATGAGTTGATCTTGTTGGGTTAGTTTTGTCATCTCATCTTTCTTCTCCATCACTTGTATATCAACTGGTTGGTTTGCGCACTTGTCTGTGACTTGATGGTTCATCACATTGGAGTTGGATGACACTGCTCTCTTATTTATAGACAGTCCAGCTGGGGTATCCAGGGAGTCCAAAGACAATTTATCCACCACAGCCTCTGTAATTTGATATTTTCCTTTTGTTTCCAACTCCTTTTGCTTATCCTGTATTGTGCCTAAAGATGTTAAGTTCATTTTTAAAATTTTTTGATAAAATTCTTCCGCTTTTTCAACAGTGTTCAGTTGATATCTTACTCCTTGGTGTCTCAATATTAAACCAACTGGGGCATCCCACCTAAATAGGATATTTCTTTTTTTTAACTCAGTCACTAGAAAGCCAAATTTCTTCCTCTCCATTAGCATCTTAGTCGGGAGCTCCTTAAAAATCCAAATCTTTCTTCCATGAAATTGCAAAGTAGAATTAAAAGAGTTCTGCACAATATTATTCCTAATTTCTTTATCTGTAAAATAGATCACCACATCTCTAGGCAATTGCCTTTGCTTTGCCAACCAGGAGTTTATTCTATACATTCTATCAATCCTGCAAAACACTTCATCAGGTTGAACCTTTAAAATCCCAGCCAGAATTTCAAAAGATATTTTCCTTAAGTCATCTCTATTATTTTCCTGCAGGCCTCTCAGTCTAATTGCATATTCTGTAAAATTATATTGAATCATTAAAACTTCTCTTTCAATCCTCTGTTGCACATTTTCTTCATTACCAGTCTTTTGGTCAACCTCCATTTTAGGTTTGTCTTCTGAGCTATTATCCTGAATGTTTACCAAATCCTTTTTAATTTTTTGAATCTTGTCATCCAAATTCTCCTCAGTTTCCTTCATTTTAGACTCTAATAATTTAGTCTTTGCATCCACCCGAATCAGAAAGTCTGATAAACCATTGGCTGTATTTAAAATCTTTCGATTCAAAAAGTCAAACTTTGATTTCACCAATTCACCAATTTCTTTAATTTCCTGCTTAAATTTTTCGAGTTGCTGATTCACAATCTCATCCCTTCTTACAATCTCTTTAAGAAGAAATTCTATTATATTAAAATCAGGTTTCTGACACTGGAGAGTTACAACTTGTTGGTGTAATTTATTAATGGGGGAAATTCCCCCCCCCCTGTTTGTCTAGTTGTGTGAGTCCCGATGCCATTTCCCACACAGACAAGATTTAGTGGAAAAGAGAGGGGGAAAAAAAAAAAGGCTTGTTTCCAACCAAGATCAATATCAGATCCCCAGGAAAAAAAAAAAGAAGAAAAAAGCAAGAGTGAGAGTGAGGTTTTGCCTCAGTTTCGGCCAGAAGTATTCATTCCGCTACTTTGTAATAGAAAACGGAAGGACTTTCCCTTTTCAGCAAGCCTCAGCAATCGCCATTTTAAAAATCTTTTTTTCCTTTCACTTCTACAACTTCAGTAACTTATCTAAAATAAGAAAAAAAAAATACTTGCGCCTCAGGGTCAGCGGTCCAGCTCACGTCTTCTTTAATTACTTTAACAGATTTACAGGCTTGCTTTTGCCACCTAGCTCTGCGTGTAGCAGAGATCTCCCAGAGCCCGGAGCATCGGCTGGGGATACGGGGAGTCTCTTCCGCTCCGTCCCAAAAGTAAAAAAAAAACTTTTGGGATTAGGCAGAGGACTCAACCCACCCCAGCCTGCTCTATCTCCGTTTCCTCATGGAAACGGAGTTTTTTCGAGCCGCCATTCCGCTATAAAGGCGGCTCTTTACAGGCAGTGGGTGCGACGATCCCAAAGGAGCGTCCAGCGGGGACAAACAGCAAACCGGAAGTCCCAGGACTCAGCATCTTGATCTCAGCCTTACCAAGTGTTAGAAATCATGTGTGTGTGTGTGTGTGTGTTTGTGTGTGTGTAGATAGATAGAGAGAGGGAGGGAGGGAGGGAGGGAGGGAGGGAGGGAGAGAGAGAGAGAGAGAGAGAGAGAGAGAGAGAGAGAGAGATCTCACCACAGATCAAACAAAGGGTACAGTCACCATGTTCTTTACTGCTTAACTGTTTTAACCGTAACAAGAAAAAAGAAACTCAACATATAGAGCTGTGACGGCGAACTTATGGCACGTGTGCCACAAGTGGCATGCAGAGCCATATCTGTGGGCATGCGAGTGTTTCCCTAGATCAACTCCAGCACGCCGGCCAGCTGATTTTCGGGCCTTCCGGGCCCACCGGAAGTCAGGAAACAGGCTGTTTTCGGCCTCCGGGGTGGGTGGGGAAGGCCGTTTTTGCCCTCCCTAGGCTCCAAGAAAGCCTCTGGGGAGGGCAAAAAACAGGGCTACTGGGCCCACTGGTAAACCTTTTGCCGTCACGTGCCAAAAGCAGTGGGGGAGTGCGGGGGGAATGTGTGCATGCACGGGGGGGGCATTGAATTATGGGTATGGGCATGTGTGCACGCAAAACCTCTCCTGCACTCCCCCCACTTTTGGCACACGATGGCAAAAAAGTTAGCCATCACTGATATAGAGCAGGGGTCACCAACCTTTCGGATCTCAGGGACCACTAAATTCATAATTTTAAATCCCGCAGACCACTAATATGATCTGCCCAATGACTGGTTGGTGGGTGAGGCTAGGTGGTCATGTGACTGGGTGGACATGGCCATCTCAATGTCACGTTGAGAGGTGCCTCGCCAGCCTCTACTCACCACGTCCCTCCTAGACACTCCTCGTCTCCCCGCCCGGGCTCCTTAGAACCCCAACAGGAAGCAGTTGTTGGAGATAAGCTGCCATCATGAGAAAGAGTTGGCAAAACAGCTCAAATTGGATCTGGGTGAGAAAGAGGCTCAGCAGAAGCACCTCACTGAGGACTAGGAGCATAGGCTTTCCAAGCATAGCGAAGACCTGCGGGAGTGCAAGGCCAGGTACCGGCACCTGGAGGCTCAGCTGGTTGAGACGGTCAGCCAGTTCCAGGCCATGATGCAGTCCCACTGGAACAAGGTCCTCCGGCACGTTGCCACCAGCACTTCCCTCCAGCCTTTGCCCAAAGCCCCACACCAGGAGGCCGAAGAAGACCCCAAGTTGGAATTTCCGCCCCCCTCTGACCCACACAAAAAGACCCGAAGGGGTGACTCTCTGCAGCAACACAAACGTTCATTGCACATACCCGTCCCAAGGGCCGTAGTTTGAGGACCCTTTATTTAGTGCAATATAAAAAATGCAAATAATTTTTCTGCAGACCACCAAAATTTTCTCACGGACCACCAGTGGTCCTGGGACTGCTGATATAGAGTATAGATCCAGACTTGTAAACATTGCCATCTACTGGCTGAATACTATTGTGGTTGCTGCAGAAAAATACATCCCAACAACGAAGGACCGGATGGTGAACATGCCCAGATAAGCTAATTCTACTTTCCTGTAAAAAGGTAAAGGTTTCCCTGTCAGTTGTGTCTGAATCAAAGGCATGGTGCCCATCTCCGTTTCTTAGCCGAGGGAGCCAAAACTGTTCCTTAATTCTGGAACATTTTAATTTCCCTATTTTTACCTTCCCGAAAATTTCCACGTTTGCTCCGTACTGCTCGAGCCTTTTTATCGTTGACTCTGTGGTGCCGCGGGGCACAACGATTGTCGCCGGCATCCTCAGTTCCCTGGCTGCGTAGGCTGCAGCCAAACCGGCATTTCCACCTAAAAGGTTTTGGAGGAAGAGAGAGAGAGAAAATTGCTTTCTATGGGAATCCCAAAAAGTGCTTTAACAAGAGGCAACTGGACTTCCTTTGTTTTTCCCTGAAGAGGTTTCGCTTCTCATCCGAGAAGCTTCTTCAGTTCTCGGTGAATGGTGGGTCACCTGATCAAAAATTCAAATGCTTGGCAACTGACTCGTACTTATGACGGTTGCAGTTTCCCAGGGTCATTTGATCACCTTTTGTGACTTTCCGACAAGCAAAGTCTATGGGGTAGCTAGCCATGATCACGTTACTAACTTAACAACTGCAGTGACTCCTTAACAGTGTCTCCTAAACTGCAGTTACTAACTTAACAACTGTGGCAAGAAAGGTCGTAAGATGGGGCAATACTCACTTAACATGTGTCCCACTTACAACATGAATTTTGGGCTCCGTTGTAAATTGAGGACTACTTGTATAATCCTTTGCAGTCATCTGATCATTAGCACTCTCTCTGAGAGTGGCTATTTGGGGGTCACCTGAATCAGAGTGCAAATGGATGTGGAGCTTTCTTGGTCCTGCTGAAAGGACTGTGTTGTGAACCGGAGATAGGTGGTGTCATATCCCACCCCCCTCTGTTGAGAGATGGCTGTTCAGTTTTAATACACATGGCCTATTTTACCCTTCTTACAAACCAGAAGGTTCAGAATGTGGACTTTGCTGTCTTCAAAAGAGTGACCTTTGTCTTTCAAATGCAGATGGACTGCTGAATCTTGTCCTGGTGGGTTTGTTCTAAGTTGTGCCATACGAATGTAAAGTGGTTGTTTTGTTTCTCCAATATATACATATACATATATATTCCCCAATATATCTCTCTCTCCCTCTCTCTCTCCTCTAATCTCTCTCTCTCCCTCCTCTAATCTCTCTCTCTCCTCTAATGTCTCTCCCTCTCTATCTCTCCCTCTCTCCCTTCTCTAATCTCTCTCTCTAATCTCTCTCTCTCTCCCTCCTCTAATTTCTCCCTCTCCTCTAATTTCTTTCCCTCTCTATCTCTCCCTCCTCCAATCTCTCTCTCTCCTCTAATCTTTCTCCCTCTCTCTCTCCCTCTCTCCCTCCTCTAATCTCTCTCTCTCCCTCCTCCAATCTCTCTCTCTCCCTCCTCTAATCTCTCTCCCTCTCTATATTCCCCCCTCGCCCTCCCTCCCTCCTCTAATCTCTCTCTCTCCCTCCTCTAATCTCTCTCTCTCCTCTAATCTTTCTCCCTCTCTCTCTCCCTCTCTCCCTCCTCTAATCTCTCCCTCTCCTCTAATCTCTTTCCCTCTCTATCTCTCCCTCTCTCCCTCCTCTAAACTCTCTCTCTCCCTCCTCTAATCTCTCTCTCTCCTCTAATCTCTCCCCCTCTCTCTCTCTCTCCCTCTCTCCCCCCCTTTCTCCCCCCTCTAATCTCTCTCTCTGTCTCTCCCTCCTCTAATCTCTCTCTGTCTCTCTCTTCTCTAATCTGTCTGTCTCTCTCCCTCCTCTAATCTCTCTCCCTCCTCTAATCTCTCCCCCCTCTCTCCCTCCTCTCTCTCTCCTCTAATCTCTCTCTCACCCTCTCTCCATCATAAATGTGACTCAGTTGCCAAGCGCCTGAATTTTGATCGCATGACCATGGGGATGTCTGCAACGGTCGTTAAGTGTGAAAAACGGTCATAAGTCCTTTTTTTTCTGGAACATGTAACTTTGAGCAGTGAACAGTTGTAAATAGAGGACCACCTTTATGTACAAGACAGAGAGTATCAATTAATTACGGCATCTTTCACGTTTACGAGAAACATATGACAATATTTGGTGTAAGGCTGCCATTGTGTACACTGGAAGACTTGAAAGCAACCAGCCGGGTCAATTCCATCCAGTGGTTTTTGTTGCAGATGTGCAAAGCAACTGTTTACCTGAGGAGCAGACCAGATGTCGACAGCCCTTCTTAGCCATCTGAAATTTAAAAAAAAACAAGAAAGAGATTTTTTTTGTGTTCGTTTTTCTCTATCATTTCCATTTGTCCTTGAAAAACTGAGAAGGGCTTTAGGAAGAGGGGCCAACAAAACCCAGGAGTGAGTTCACACCCCTGTGTTGACCTTCTTCCACCTGCCTCTCACCTGTTTCCAGCATGCAGGTGAGTCTCTCACACTTCCTCTCACCCCCTCCTCTCTCCCAAAAACCAGTGACTCAGGGACATGTCCAGTGGTGAAATCCAATTTTTTTAAACTACCGGTTCTGTGGGCGTGGCTTGGTGGGTGTGGTGTGGTTTGGTGGGTGTGGCAGGGGAAGGATACTGCAAAATCTCCATTCCCATCCCACTCCAGGGGAAAGGATATTGCAAAATCCCCATTCTCTCCCCACTCCAGGGGAAGGATCCTGCAAAATCCCCTTTCCCACACCACTCCAAGGAAAGGATCCTGCAAAATCCCCATTCCCACCCCACTCCAGGGGAAGGATACTGCAAAATCCCCTTTCACACCCCACTCCAGGGGAAGGATACTACAAAATCACCCATTCCCACCCTACTCCAGGAGAAAGGATACTGCAAAATCCCCATTCCCTCCCCACTCCAGGGGAAGGATCCTGCAAAATCCCCTTTCCCACACCACTCCAGGGGAAGGATACTGCAAAATCCCCTTTCACACCCCACTCCAGGGGAAGGATACTGCAAAATCCCTATTCCCTCCCCACTCCAGGGGAAGGATACTGCAAAATCCCCATTCCTACCCCACTCCAGGGGAAGGATACTGCAAAATCCCCTTTCACACCCCACTCCAGGGGAAGGATCCTGCAAAATCCCCTTTCCCACACCACTCCAGGGGAAGGATACTGCAAAATCCCCTTTCACACCCCACTCCAGGGGAAGGATACTGCAAAATCCCCATTCCCACCCCACTCCAGGGGAAGGATACTGCAAAATCCCCTTTCACACCCTACTCCAGGGGAAGGATACTGCAAAATCCCCATTCCTACCCCACTCCAGGGGAAAGGATACTGCAAAATGCCCTTTCCCACCCCACTCCAGGGGAAGGATACGGCAAAATCCCCATTCCCACCCCACTCCAGGGGAAGGATACTGCAAAATCCCCTTTCACACCCCACTCCAGGGGAAGGATACTGCAAAATCCCCTTTCACACCCCACTCCAGGGGAAGGATACTGCAAAATCCCCATTCTCACCACACTCCAGGAGAAAGGATACCGCAAAATCTCCATTCCCTCCCCACTCTGGGGCCAGCTGGAGGTGGTATTTGCCAGTTCTCCGAACTGCTCAAAATTTCCACTACCGGTTCTCCAGAACCTGTCAGAACTTGCTGGATTTCACCCCTGGACATGTCTGAAACAAAGACTAGCACATATGTTTCTAAAACCAGGTTTCCCAGAGGCCGAAGGAGGATCTGAGGGGTGTCACCGCAGCCAGTGTGCAAATATGCAAATCTCCCAGGCGACACACAAGTTGTGACCAGAGCCCAGAACATTCTCTATTGTCCATAAAAACGTACCTGTCCCACCTCAGTCACTCACCTGTTGGCAAAAATAGCCAATGCCTCGGATTTTGAAGGAGCCACTTGGCTGGACGTTCTCCAACTTCATGTAGACTTTGGTTCCGGCCGTTTGTGACAAAGAGACACTTTCCAGCAAAGGTGTCTCAGTGTGGAAAGATCTGTCGAAACCCCCGTCAGGCAGGGTCTCCATTTGGGGTGGGGGCAACAGACGCTCCCTATTCAATTCTACGAAAAAAAATCTGGGAGGTGGAAGTTTGAGGTTCATCAAAACCTCTGCATTCTTTCGGGTTAATGCTTAATTAATGGTTAGTGATTTTGCTCTTCTTTTTCCATCATCTACTTCTAAGGTTGTGCACAATAATATAATATATTGCGCACAATGTATCGTACGATTGTGCATCATGTTTGCTATTGGTATATTTACATTTTCAATTCCCCCACTCCCCGTTTTATTGATGTCAGGCACCCAGAGCAAGATTGGCAGCAAACAAATTTAGCAAATAAAATAAAAATGAAATGAAATAATAAAATAAAATAAAATAAAATAAAATAAAATAAAATAAAATAAAATAAAATAAAATAAAATAAAATAAAATAAAATAAATAAAATAAAATTAAATTAAATTAAATTAAATTAAATTAAATTAAATTAAATTAAATTAAATTAAAATAAAATAAAATAAAATAAAATAATAAAATAAAATAAAATAAAATAAAATAAAATAAAATAAAATAAAATAAAATAAAATAAAATAAAATAATAAAATAAAATAAAATAAAATAATAAAATAAAATAAAATAAAATAGGATCAAACTTTAAAACTCAAATCATCTTCAATCTCAAAGGTGTCTATTCGGAGGGCCAGTGTTATTATGTGATTATAGCAATAGCACTTGCAGCCCTCTCTAAACTGTTTACAGAGTCAGCCTCTTGCCCCCAACAATCTGGGTCCTCATTTTACCCCACCTCAGAAGGACAGAAGGCTGAGTCAACCTTGAGCCCTGTCAGGATATCCTATTGTTATGAAGGCAGAAAAGAATTGGTGTGTGTGTGTGGGGGGGGGAATTCAGGAAGGAAGAAAGGAAGGAAGGGAGGGAGGGAGGGAGGGAAGGAGGGAGCGAGGGAGTGAGGTAGTTAGAGAGAAGGAAGGAAGGGGGAGGGAGGGAGGAAGGAAGGAAGAAACGAAGGGAATGAAGTGAGTGAGTGAGTAAGGGAGGGAGAGAGAGAGAGGAAGGAGGAAAGGAAAGGAGGGAGGAAGGGGGGAGGAAGGAAGGAAGTACGAAAGGAAAAGAAAGGAGGAAGGGAAGGAAGGAAGGAAGGAAGGAAAAGGAGTTAATCAGGGAGGGAGGGAGGGAAGGAGAGAGTTGTAGGGAGGGAGGAAGGAAGGAAGTACCGAAAGGAAAAGAAAGGAGGGAGAGAAGAAGGAAGGAAGGAAGAGAGGAGTGAATGAGGGAGGGAGGGAAGGAGGGAGGGAGAGAGCTGTAGGAAGAAAAGGAAAGGAAAGGAAAGGAGAGGAGAGGAGAGGAGAGGAGAGGAGAGGAGAGGAGAGGAGAGGAAAGGAAAGGAAAGGAAAGGAAGGAAAGGAAAGGAAGGAAAGGAAAGGAAAGGAAAGGAAAGGAGAGGAGAGGAGAGGAGAGGAGAGGAGAGGAAAGGAAAGGAAAGGAAAGGAAAGGAAAGGAAAGGAAAGGAAAGGAAAGGAAAGGAAAGGAAAGGAGAGACGAGAAGGGGGAGGAAGATGTCCCAATCAATTCTAGTTCCACGAAAGTAAGAAAAGATCTCAGAAAAGCAATTATCCCTGCTTAGCATTTTTGACCCAGCTTTGGGAATTATAAAACTCCATCTGCATTCAGGTCACATTTTCTGACTTTTTGAGTGATACATTCAAACCCAGGGAGGCCATTTCCTAATTTTTATGGTTTTTCTAACCATTTTGGGTTTGTTTGTTTTTACAGGTCTCTATCAAGATCAGCCTTTTACCGCTCCACCTGGAAATACAAGGAAGAAAAAATACAAGGAGGGGGGGGGGAGGGCATGGGGAGGGGAGGAGATGTGGGGGAGAAAGACCCCCCGCCCTCCAAACCAAGAAATCAAACTCCAGCCAGGAGAGTTGTTTTCCCCTCTATGCCCCCAAACCTTCCCATCATCCACCACCAGATGCTCGCTGGGTTTCGGAACTTCTCAAGAAACCTTACCTTGTTTCTTCAAGCCGAGTTATTTGTTTCCCTTCTTCGGAAGAAGACGACTCTGACCGGGTGAGCAAAGTTTAGGAACGGAGGAGGGAGTCGGAAACATGCCAAGGATGATGACGCTGTGAGACTCTGTATGTGTCTCTGTGTGTGTGTGTGTGTATTTGTGGCGTGTGAAAGGGAGGAAGAGATTGGGAAAGGCCATCATCGCCTTCGCCGAGGCCTTTGAGAACTGCCAAGTCTTTAATCTTGGGTTGATACGACATGTTGCCTTCTCAAGGATTTGCAGAGAGGAGGCAGTTCGTTTAACATACTTCTTTTATTTTTCTCTCTCCGGTCATTTATATTCCCCCCCCAAAAAAAAAAAGAAAAGAAAAGATGATGTGGGAGACGGAAGGGTGTTTTGATGAGCCAAGAACTGTCTAATATTCTTATGAAAAGAAGGACTAGGGGAGATGCGATAGCAGCCTTCCAATATTGGAGGGGCTGTCACAAAGAAAGGGACGCGGTGGCTCAGAGGCGAAAACGCTGAGCTTGTCGATCGAAAGGTTGGCAGTTCAGCGGTTCGAATCCCTAGTGCCGCGTGACGGGGTGAGCTCCCGTGACTTGTCCCAGCTTCTGCCAACCTAGCAGTTCGAAAGCACATAAAAAAAATGCAAGTAGAAAAATAGGGACCACCTTTGGTGGGAAGGGAACAGTGTTCTGTGCACCTTTGGCGTTGAGTCATGCCGGCCACAGGACCACGGAAATGTCTTTGGACAGCGCTGGCTCTTCGGCTTTGAAACGGAGATGAGCACCGCCCCCTAGAGTCTGGAACGACTAGCACATATGTGCGAGGGGGGCTGACTTATTCTCCAAAGCACCTGAGGGTAGAACAAGAAGCAATGGGTCGAAACTAATCAAGGAGAGACGCAACCTAGAACTAAGGAGGAATTTCCTGATAGTGAGAACAATCAATCAGTGGAACATCTTGCCACCAGAAATCACGGGTGCCCCAATACTGGAGGTTTTCAAAACTAGATTGGACAACCGTTTTATCTGGAATGGTAGAGGGTATATGCAGTTGCTAAGAATTAACCCCAACTTGATGGTGCATAACAGGGTTGGTATTCACTTACCTCCGCTACCAGTTCACAAATGTGAGCCCGGGTAGGCGGAGCCTCCCTGCACTGCCGCTACCAGTTTGCCAGAACCGGATATAACCGGTTGAATACCACTACTGGTGCATAATCAATCAATATATATATGCATATGAACATATATAGATATGAAGGGTGTGGTGGCCTAGTGGTGAAGATGCTTGCCTCCCCCTCGAAAGGTGGAGAGTTCAGTCCTACCTAGTGGCAGCTATTTCTTTCCCCAAAGAGCAAAGCAAAAATATCTGCTGTGAACTCCGCGTAGGCCTCAGGAAGGGCATCTGGCCAGTAAATGCTCAGCTTCATCCAGTCGCTGCTCTGACATTAAGGGATTTTACAGGGTCATAAAAGGGAGTTTTTATGGACATATATACATGTGTGTGAGAGTAAGTGTGTATATATGTGCATACCGAGACACACAATTCAGCACAACTTACTGGAGGTCCATGGATTCAGAGAAAATTCTATCTACTTTTTTAAGCTATCTTTTCTTTTATGTACACTGGGAGCATATGTACCAAGACAAATTCCTTGTGTGTCCAATCACACTTGGCCAATAAAAAATTCTAATTCTAATTTATCTAAGCAATATAAATAAATGGTAATATTGATTGTTTTAATGTTTTGATTGCTATTGCAGTGTTTAGCTTGTTGTAAGTCACCTGGTCACCTGATGGCAAGACGGATGGCATAGACATGTAGTAAATAAATAGAAATCTATTTGTTTTGAAGGCTTCATCAAATCTCCCTGAATCCAGATGTTCTATTACATTTTTACCCATAATTTAAGATCGATATTCACGAGAGAGCTACCGTCAAAAATCCCACCTATTCTGGAAATCTTTGGGGGGAAATGACTTGCCTCTTTTTTTAACTGTAAAAAAAAATAAAAATAAATTTCTGGAATAGTTAAAGATTCTGTCTTGGTAATATGAACAAGAAATCTGGATTTGGGCTTTTCAGATGGATAATAGAGCCGAGGCGCTACGAGGACTTTGTAGCTTTCTTATCTCTTCAACTCTTGCCTGTTGCTCTGTTGTTGTAGCATCTGTTGTGGATGTCACAATTGTTGGAACTTGACCCTTCACCTATTCCTACTCAGAGGGAGAAAAATTCTGGAATTCCTTTGCAATCGTGAGAATTTGACACGGGGAAGACGGTCTTCAGGATTTCTGGAGTCGTGTCCACCATGTTCCTGGAGGTTCTTTAGGCACCTGTGAAGGTCTCCCCGCCCCCCCTTAGATCTCGGTCGGGGCATAGTCCCTTCTATAAAACTCCAACCTAATGTGATTGGCTAAAAGGTGGGTAATTGAAGCTAACGTCATTGGTTCTCCACTTCCTCTAATCAAGTGCAGGAAAAATCAGGAAGTCTGGGCAGTTAAAACTGAATATAAAGGTTTAGTGCAAGCTCTCGCTCTCTACAAGAATCTGAACTACTAACAGTCAACGCAAATTGGCGGTAGATAAGAGTCAAGGGAATTCAAGGAGGGCTGGATTTAGAGAGTTTAGTTTAGTTTAGTTTTAGTTTTATTAAATTTTTATACCGCCCTTCTCCCTAGGGGACTCAGGGCTGTGTACAGCCAAGATAAAACCAACAATACAAAAGTTTAAATCTCTTGTGGGCACGCAGGGACTCAAGACTGATGATATATTTGACTCCTCCTTCGGGCCTGGTCATCTCCTTCAATAACCTCCTGATCTTTCTACCCCCTCAATCGGGTTTAAAAGTAGCAGTCTAAACTACAGGTAGTCCTTGACTTACGACCACAACTGAGCCCCAAATTTCTGTTATCAAGTGAGACATTTGTTAAGTGAGCTTTGCCCAGTTTTACGACCTTCCTTCCTTGCCGCGGTTGCTAAGTCGATCACCGCAGTTCTTAAATTGGTGGCGCAGCAGACTAAAGTGCTGTTAAGTAGCACCAGCTGCCTGCAATTACTGCAAGTTCAAATCTCACCAGGCTCAAGGTTGACTCAGCCTTCCATCCTTTCGAAGGTACGTAAAATGAGGACCCGGATTGTGGGGGCAATAAGCTGACTTTGTATTAAAAAAAGAACACCGCTTGGGGGGGGGCGAAAGCCCTACTAAGCAGGTATATACAAAAGTATGAAGGCTATTGCTTAACGCATTGTAAGCCGCCCTGAGTCTCCAGAGAAGGGCGGCATATAAATCGAACCAATAAATAAATAAATTAGTAACGTGGTTGTTAAGTGAATCTGGCTTCCTCATTGATTTGGCTTCTCCAAAGGTCGCAAAACGGGATCACGCGACCCCAGGACACTGCAGCCGGCACAAGTACGAGTCAGCTGCCAAGCGTCTGAATTTTGATCACGGAGATGCTGTGAAGGTCATAAGTGTGAACAACGGTCGTTAAGTCCCTTTTTTCAATGCCGTCGTAGCTTTGAGCGGTCACTAAACAAACTGTTGTACGTTGAGGACTACCTGTACCTGGAAGGTTTGTTTAGTGACCGTTGCCGCCTTCCGACAAGCAAAGTCAATGAGGGAAGCTGGATTCGCTTAGCGACCATGTGATTCACTTAGCAACTGCCGTGATTTGCTGAACAACTTTGCCCAAAAGGTTGTAACATCAGGCATGGCTCTATACACAACCGCCTCGGTTACCAACAGTGGTCCCAATTGTGTTCATAACTTGGAGGATTACCCATACTTAATATCAGGGGTGGGCTTCAAAAATTTTAGCAAGGGCTTCTCTGCCTGGTTGCTGGATGGGCGTGGCCATGGTGGGCGTGGCCTAGTCAGCCTCCAGCACCACAGCAGGGGTGGGGGTGGGGGCATTTTTGCCCTCCCCAGGCTCCAGAGGCTTTCCTTGAGCCTCTGGGAAGGCGAAAATGGCCTCTCCAGGCTCCAGAGGCTAGAAATGGGCCCATTTCCAGCCTCCCCAAACTTCCGATAGACCCGTTTTTTGCCCTCCCCGAGCCTCCGTGTGCGCCCTGCACTTACCTACATCCAAAACGGGCCGCATAGGGACTCCTGGGAGGGGAGGGGAGGGGAGGGCGGGCCAGCCAGGAGTGGGATTTGGGGGTTCTCCGAACTGCACAGAATCTCAACTAGAACCCCCAGCAGCCCACCCCTGCTTAATATGCTTAAAGAAGAAGGAATTCCAATTCACGAGCAAACCTTATGAGCCCTACACACACACTCTCTCTCTCTCTCTCTCTCACACACACACACACAAAATAAATAAATAAAAAGGAGCTGGCTGCTAGAATGAAATTTGCAGGAATGTATGTCAACAAGACTGCTGCTAGATTGCGGCATCCGTGTAAACTCCAGCTTGGAGAGAATCAATACTTTATAATAAGTTTCTAGGCTGCCTGGTAGTGAAAATATGTTTTGAGTATTATATGGGAATAGAAGAACCGAAGCCCCAGCCAAGAGAAACCAATTAAATTTCCAACAGGCAAAATGAGATGAATTTGCAAAATGCCTCGCTCGGAACGATTAGCAAAAACGGGGTGAAATAATCAGGACAGAACCGATTTGTAGGATGCAAATTATGGTTGCATGCGAAGACTCCTGGATTTTCCAATTTGGGGAGTTGATAGTTGAAGGGTGTATCCGCTTCCCCTGCTTGGCCCCAGAGATAAGGAGTCATAGTGGTGGTGTAGCCACCGGAGCTTCTATTTTGAGACAGTATCCAAATCGCCCACAAGAAGTTGGTCTTTAAAAGTTGGCCACCTGCACTTAACCCCTTTGAGATTAGCGAAAATATACCCTAAAATGAGCTCCATGTATTAGAAATGTAAAAAGAAAGAGGGAACATACTACCATATGTGGTGGTCCTGCCCTGAGGCTCAAAAATATTGGTTTAAAATTAAAGATTGGCTACAGGAAATTACTAGTGAACAATTAGATTTAGAACCGGAACGCTTCCTATTGGGGATCTTCCCAAAAAAATATGTGAAGAACACAAAATAACTAGTACTACACATACTAACCGCTGCCAGGATTGCCTTCGCTCAATGTTGGAAACAGCCATGCACACCCGCAGAGAAACTTGTCATACAAAAGGTCATGAATTGCGCAGAAATGGACAAATTAACGCTGAGTTTAAAAGATAAAGAGGCATCGATATTTTACAATGTGTGGGAACAGCGGTATAACTGGATAGAACGGAGATAGATTAAAGATAGATAGTTATTAAGTATAAGTAATAGAAAAAATAAGAATGTAAATACGCACAATTTAATTTTTGTAAATAACACACGAATTACTGTCACAAGAAAAACACCACAAATAGCTGTTGTTGAGTGATTTAATTTTTTATGTTTTTAATGTAATAAAAGTTTAATAAAGTGTTTTAAGAAAAAAAAAGTTAGCCACCTGATGTTCTTCAGATGGTGCTTCTACTACAATCCCCTCCACAAAAAAAACTTGCATTTATGGGTATTGGAGTCCAAACTCCCAAGGGTAACAATTAGCAGTCCTCCTAGTTCTTTTGCCATGGGTCCAGATTTTTCATGGAGGCCCAGATATCCTTAGTATCTGGAACACTTTTGAGTCCATCACCTTTCCAGCATCTCAAGTTCCTCTCCTTCTCTGCAAAATAATCACCAAAAACAGGAACCCATAGCCAATCTTGGCTGATCTTGGAAAATGGAAGTAGATTCAAGATCTGGTTAATATCGTTGAGGGTGAGACCACTAGAAAAATCTCAGGACTCGGGGCTGGGCTGCGGCGGGAGATGGAATCCCAGAATGAAGCAAGTTGAAGGACCATTGCCAAATTATTGAGTCTGTCATCTGCATCTCTATAACTGTCTGGTTTGGTTCTGCAATCCAACAAGACAGAGCCAGACTTCAGACTTCAGACTTCAAAACGACACTATAGAGCACTGCACCCCAGAACAACTAGACACAAGGACAGTTTTTTCCCCGAACACCATCACTCTGCTCAACAAATAATTCCCTCAACACTGTCAAACTATTCACTAAATCTGCATTACTATTAGTCTTCTCATCGTTCCTATCGCCCATCTCCTTCCACTTATGGCTGTATGATTGTAACCTTGTTCCTGGTATCCTTACGATTTATATTGACTGTTTCCTAGTATGATTTGATTGCTTATTTGTATCCTACGACTATCATTAAGTGTTGCACCTTATGATTCTTGATGAACATATCTTTTCTTTTTATGTACACTAAGAGCTTATGCACCAAAGACAAATTCCTTGTGTGTCCAATCACACTTGGCCAATAAAGAATTCTATCATCTATCTATCTATCTATCTATCTATCTATCTATCTATCTATCATCTATCAATCATCTATCTATCAATCATCTATCAATCATCTATCAATCATCTATCTATCTATCATCTATCTACCTACCTATCTATCTATCTATCTACCTATCATCTATCTATCAATCATCTATCAATCACCTATCTATCTATCTATCATCTATCTATCATCTATCTATCAATCATCTATCTATCTATCTATCTATCTATCTATCTATCTATCTATCATCTATCAATCATCTATCTATCAATCATCTATCAATCATCTATCAATCATCTATCTATCTATCATCTATCTACCTACCTATCTATCTATCTATCTACCTATCATCTATCTATCAATCATCTATCAATCACCTATCTATCTATCTATCATCTATCTATCATCTATCTATCAATCATCTATCTATCTATCTATCTATCTATCTATCTATCTATCTATCTATCTATCTAGAAATCCAAGTTGGACCTGTTTTGAGTCTCTTTCTTACGCTTTCCTGTTTTCCTGGACCGAATTTACGTTTTTGCTAATGGTCTCTACATACTGTACCTTCTCCAAGCTCAAATCTGTGCTCTTTTGCAGCCCGTGATGGATGCCCAGTTTGGCTAAGCCTTGCTGGCAATTCCTCCTTGTTAAAATCTGCCCTCGTCCTTTCAGCCACCTCCACAATCTTGCGTTTCCTACAGAACCCTTCAATAAATTGAAGAAGGACCACAGATTCAGCATGCTCAGTGGCTTAAGACACTGAGCTTGTCGATCAAAAAGGTTGATCCCTAGCACAGGCATCCTGTGTGAGCAGGGGGTTGGACTAGATGACCTCCAAAGTCCCTTCCAACTCTGTTACTGTTACATCTCAACCACAGCGGTGTTGAGATTCTTTGGTACAACTTTCTTTTCCCCGCCCCCGCATGGAGTCGTTCTTTCCCCTCCCCCCCCAAAAAAAGTCAATGGCGGAGGAACTTTTAAAATAAAACACACGAGGCAGACCTGGAAAAGGGTGATTGGGCACAGCAGGGGAAATCTGAATTGTTTGTTTTGCCTGTCAATTTGCTGGATTGGATGGGAGGTTTTCGAGCTGGCTCTCCATTCTGGATCGAGCCACCCGTCCTGGTTTGAGCCGGTTTTGGTCAGCGTGAAGGGTCCTTTTGTCATTTTAGCCCGTTTGCCCTGCTTGCCAGGTCCCCCCCTCCTTCCCTCCCTCCCTCCACCAACCAACCGATGAGGCCATCTCCCCTTTTGGAATTGAAATGATAGAAGTGAGCTGTAAGCCCTCCCTTAATCCCCCCCCTCTGACCCTCATCCTTTCTGCTCTTTTTTTTCTCTCCAGCTGGAATTTCGGGGTTGGACCAGAGAAAGGAGGGATGTCATCGGAGATCAAGGGGGTAGTCTTGGGGGGTGCCTGGTTCCCTCCCCTCATTGGCCCCCAAGCCAAGGCCACCAGCTTATAAAAGTAGGAGAGACGGATTCATGTTCTCCAAAGACCCAGTGAAGTTCAAGACCGAAGCTGCCTGAGAGAAGAAAAGACCCTGAAAAGTTGGCTTCCATCCCTTGAAGACTACCGAGACCATCTCACACACATAAACCCCCTTCGCTTTTGGCAACCCATTTTCCACAGCTTTTCCTAGGCCTGTCTAGGGTAAGTGTATCCTTGTTTCTCAGCTGCTCCTTCTCAACCGCTTAAATAACTCAAAAGGAGCCACACATTTTCAGTCTCTGGATTAGCAGCGGACGAGAAGGCTCAGGGGGGAGTCAGATAATCAAAACGGCAGACAAGAGGCCAGATTTTATCGATAGGGAATTGGCTTGGAGGGATGATTTTCGTTTCAGCAGAGTGATATATGGCAACAGATGAGGCCGCCAGATCCTGATTCAGAGGGGAAGTAGGAAAGACTTTTAAATAAGGGGCCTAAAGCATTTTCCTTCTTCTTGCTCCTTGTTGTCTTCATGGGATTCCTCAATTAAAGGGGCAAAAGGGGAATGGACAGGTGGTTAGGTAGGTAGGTAGGTAGAGATGATAGGATAGATAGATAGATAGATAGATAGATAGATAGATAGATAGATAGATAGACAGACAGACAGACAGACAGAGACACACAGAGACAGAGACACAGAGAGAGAGACAGATAGACAGGCAGATGGGAGATAGATGATGGATGGATGGATGATAGAGATAGAGAGAGGGAGAGGGAGAGACAGAGAGATGGGCAGATGGGGAGAGAGACAGACAGACAGATAGGGGGATAGGTGAGAGAGAGAGAGAGATAATAGAGATAGAGAGAAACAGAGACAGAAAGACAGAGAGAGACAGAGACAGAGATGGATAGATGGGCAGATGGGGAGAGAGAGAGACAGATAGGGGGATAGGTGATAGAGATGATAGATAGATAGATAGATAGATAGATAGATAGATAGATAGATAGATAGATAGATAAGATAGATAGATAGATAGATAGATAGAAAGAAAGAAAGAAAGAAAGAAAGAAAGAAAGAAAGAAAGAAAGAAAGAAAGAAAGAAAGATGATAGAGATAGAGAGACAGAGTCAGAGAGACAGACGGACAGACAGAGACAGATAGATGGGCAGATGGGGAGATGGGGAGATAGAGAGCGAGACAGATAGGGGGATAGGTGATAGATAAAAGAGAGAGAGAGAGATAATAGAGAAAGAGAGAAACAGAGACAGAGAGACAGAGAGAGACAGAGATGGATAGATGGGAGATGGGGAGAGAGAGAGACAGATAGGGGGATAGGTGATAGAGATGATAGATAGATAGATAGATAGATAGATAGATAGATAGATAGATAGATGATAGATAAGATAGATAGAGAAAGAAAGAAAGAAAGAAAGAAAGAAAGAAAGAAAGATGATAGAGATAGAGAGACAGAGGCAGAGAGAGGCAGAGAGAGACAAAGAAACAGAGAGACAGAGACAGAGATGGATAGATGGGCAGATAGGGGAGAGAGAGACAGATAGGGGGATAAGTGATAGAGATGATAGATAGATAGATAGATAGATAGATAGATAGATAGATAGATAGATAGATAAGATAGATAGATAGAAAGAAAGATGATAGAGAGACAGAGTCAGAGTCAGAGAGAGAGAGAGACAGACAGACAGAGACAGATAGATGGGCAGATGGGGAGATGGGGAGATAGAGAGCGAGACAGATAGGGGGATAGGAGATAGATAGATAGATAGATAGATAGATAGATAGATAGATAGATAGATAGGGAGGGAGGGAGGGAGGGAGGGAGGGAGGCAGACAGACGGGGAGAGAGGGAGGCAGGCAGGCAGGCAGACAGACAGACGCATGGATTCTTTGGATTCTTACAGTGGTTAGAAAGAAAATAGCTTCAACGTTGAACGAAGACACGGCACCATTCCTGATAAGATCGCCCAATAGAAGCAGGGAAACTGACATGCAGGGAACAGCTGAAATTGCACGGATTAACTTTTGAAGGAAAAAAAGCTTTGAAAATCCCATTGATTCCCTCCTTGGCAGAAACGATGGGCCTTCACTGCTCGTTCGCTCCTGAACAGCTGAAGGGTTGAATTTCAGCCAGAAGTGGAGAAGACAGCATCCATTTATATAAGCACTCCTCTTGCTCGCTGGGAGACCTTAGGGGTCGTTTGCTTTGACATCTGGGCTGCAAAGATCCAGGTAGCCCCTAGGGGGCAGTCCTCTAACACCCCATCCCACCTCCCCAGAAAATACTAGCTCTTTTCTGCCATCTTGTGGCCATGCTAACGTTTGCAGTTCTGATATGTAGACTTAACATAGGGGAGATGCCGGGAAACTGAATGGAAGTTTCATGGCATTTGAGAGCCAGGATGGTGTAGTGATTAAGGTACCAGGCTACAAACCAGGGGACCGTGAGTTCGAGTCCCACCTTAGGCACAAAGCCAGCTGAGTGAACTTCAGCCAAGCCCTCTCTCAAGTTTCAACTCCTACCCTCAAAACAACACTATAGAGCACTGCACACCGGAACAACTAGACACAAGGACAGTTTTTCCCCGAACACCATCACTCTGCTAAACAAATAATTCCCTCAACACTGTCAAACTATTCACTAAGTCTGCACTACTATTAATCTTCTCATCGTTTCCACCACCTTCCACTTATGACAGTCACTTTGTTGCTTGGATCCTTACAATTTATATTGATATTGTTTGCTGATTGCTTATTTGTACCCTATGACTATCATTACGTGTTGTACCTTATGATTCTTGACGAATGTATCTTGTCTTTTTATGTACACTGAGAGCGTATGCACCAAAGACAAATTCCTTGTGTGTCCAATCACACTTGGCCAATTAAAAAAATAATAATTCTATTCTATTCTCTCTCAAGTCCTAGGAAGGAAGGAAGCACTTTTGACCCAAAGGCACACACACAAAAATAAATTTAAAAACCCAACACCTCGTTAGTTTAATATGGCTATATATAAATGCCACCCAGAGTTTATGGGACGCATAAGAGTTTATGGGCTGCCCAGAGCTGGCTGAGGAACTCTGGGAGTTGAAGTCCACAAGTCTTAAAGTTGCCAAATTTGGAGACCCCTGGTCTATGGAGATTTCTTTTTTATTTTATTTTTTTAAAATTTGATTTATATGCCGCCCTTCTCCAGAGACTCAGGGCGGCTTACAATGTGTTAAGCAATAGCCTTCATCCTTTTGTATATTTATACAAAGTCAGCTTATTGCCCACACACAACTGGGTCCTCATTTTACCTACCTTTGAAAGGATGGAAGGCTGAGTCAACCTTGAGCCTGGTGAGATTTGAACCTGCAGTAATTGCAGGCAGCTGGTCTTAATAACCAGCTTAATAACAGGGTGCCTTAGACCACTGTACTACCAAGGCTCCTTCCTATAATTCTGATTATAATGTTCAGAAATCACATTCCACCATCAGAGGCCTCTGACACAGACTCTCATGATCAGAAATGGTATTCACTTACTTTCCCTACCGGTTCGCAAATGTGAGCGCCCGTACCTTCTGCGAAAGCTTCCGGCCTCAAAAACCTGCCTAAATAGGATGGCATATAGAGCCGGGATGGGTGGGCGGGGCCACTTGCAATTTCTGCTACCAGTTCAGGCAAACCGGTCTGAACCGGCAGAATACCATCTCTGGTCATGATCCAATAAAGTTGACCAGCTGGATGAGTCTGCAGAAGCAAACCAACATCTCTGTGGATCTGTGTGTATGAATGTAGATTAAAGAAGTACCGCGTTGAGTTCAGCCATGCTGGATCTCACCATCTTTAATTTCTCAGCCTTCTAGATGGCTCCTACTGATCACCTCCATGTGACTACACCACTGAGAGAAAGCATCCCTCTGTCTAAGTTGGCTGGCACCAAGGTCTACCTCAAGCTGGAGTGCGCCCAACCCACAGCTTCTTTTAAGATACGGGGCATTGGGAATTTCTGCAAAACGGTATGGATTGGAGAGAGGTTCTATGAGCGGGACATGACGGGAGTTGTCCAATTCACATCTGACAGGGCTGGAAGCAAAGGTTGTGCCTAGGAAGAACCATGTTCGGCCAATTAGTTGACATTTTATTTTATTTTATTTTATTTTAAAAAGAGAATTATGGAATCCTTGAGTCACAAGGTAGAATATAGACCCGTGACGGCGAATCTATGGCATGCGTGCCACAGGTGGCGTGTGGAGCCATATCTGTGGGCATGTGGCCAGCTGATTTTCGGGCCTTCCGGGCCCACCAGAAGTCAGGAAATGGGCCGTTTCTAGCCTCTGGAGGGCCTCCGGGGGGTAGGGAAGGCCGTTTTTGCCCTCCCCAGGCTCCAACAAAGCCTCTGGAGTCTATGGAGTGTGAAAAACGGGCCTTCCGGGCCCACTGGAAGTCAGGAGATGGGCTGTTTCTAGCCTCTGGAGGGCCTCCGGGGGATAGGGAAGGCCGTTTTTTGCCCTCCCCAGGCTCCAACAAAGCCTCTGGAGTCTATGGAGGGTGAAAAACGGGCCTTCCGGGCCCACCGGAAGTCAGGAGACGGGCCGTTTCTGGCCTCCCGGGGGTGGGGGTGGGGTTTCACCCTCCCCAGGCTCCAAGAGCCTCTGGAGCCTAGAGAAGGCAAAAAATGGGGCCTACCAGGCCCACCGGAAGTCGGGAAATGGGCTGTTCCCAGCCTTTGGAGGGCCTCTGGGCGGGGTGGGAAGGCTGTTTTTGCCCTCCCCAGGTTCCAAGAAAGCCTCGGGAGCCTGGGGAAGGTGAAAAACGGGTCTACTGGGCCCACCAGTAACCTTTTTGCCATTGCGTGTCAAAAGCGGGGGAAGCGCAGGGGGATCGTGCATGCATCACGGGGGCAGGGGGCATGGGGGGGCATTGAATTATGGCTCTGGACACGCGATGGCAAAAAGGTTAGCCATCACTGATATAGACCATCCAGTTAGTCCAATTCCTGCTCAGTCCAGGATCCTGTAGAACATCTGTAATAGATGATGATTCGTCCTTTGTTTGAAGAAATGTTTGTATGGGGGTAATGAAATAACCACTGTTGTGGTGCGGTGGCCTAGAGGTGGCATTCTCGCCTCACATTCAGGAGGCTGTGAGTTCGATCCTAGGTAGAGGCACATATTTCTCTCTCTGGGCACAATGAGAATATATCTGCTGACAAAACTCCGCATTGGTGACAGGAAGGGCATCTGGCCAGTAAACACTCAGCTCCATTCAGTTGCCCAGGCTCCACCCCGCAAGGGATTATGGGGTTGTTAAAAGAAGATGATGATGAACGAAATAACCAGTGTTGTAGGAGTTAGAAGCCTAAGGAAAAAAATCCTTCTAATTCATACTATAGGGCAAAACTCACTTGACAAATGTCTCACTTAGCAACAGAAATTTTGGGCTCAGTTGTGGTCATAAATTGAGGACAACCTGTATATTCCCATCATGTATATATACACACATTTGGTCATAAGATGATTGAGGGGACTGGAGACTAAAACATACAATGAATGGTTGCAGGAACCGGGCATGGCTAGTCTAGTGAAGAGAAGGACCAGGGGAGACATGATAGCAGTCTTCCAATATTTGAGGAGCTGCCCCAGAGAGGAGGAAGGGGGTCAAGCTATTTTTGAAGGCCAGACAAGGAAGAATGGATGGAAACTGAACAAGGAGAGATTCAACCTGGAAATAAGGAGAAATTTCCTGACAGTGAGAACAATCAACCCATGGAACAGAAGTTGCCTTCAGAGGTTGTGGGAGCTTCCTCACTGGAGGCTTTCAAGAAGAGACTGGACTGCCATCTGTCAGAAATGGTATAAGGTCTCCTGCTTGAGTGGGGAGAGGTTGGACTAGATGACCTTCGAAGTCTCTTCCGTTAATCTGTATGTAATGTTGATGAATGAAAATATCCATTAGCCCCAACTAGCACGATGCAATTATTCAGCTATATTTGAAGGAATCCCTGCTTTTCCTATTTTTGTGACCACATTAAGGGACGTCAAGTGAGAAATGCCTTCAGTCGGTTGAAATTCTCTTGTGCCGTGAAGGATGTCACTTCTCATGTTTCTACTTTTGCTTCCACAGTGGGTGGAACGAGGGTGCAAGCACTTGGTCAGTTCCTCAGGTAAATGGATACCCGTGGCAGCCTCTCAATAAATACAGTAGGGGCCAAAATTGTAGGAACCTTTTGGGAAAAGTGTATTTTCTAAAACTAGCAAATAACACCCCCCCCTTTTTTTTTGGAGTAGTACCATAAAATTATATATCAATGGAAAGATAATTGAATCAAGAATGTCATGCCATAACTTTTATGAAGGATTTGCTATTAGAATAGCAGTTACAGTCTAAACAAGAAAAGTGAAACAGATTAAAAAAACGAGATACAGAAAAATTATCACCGTAGAAAAAACGAGATATATAGAAATGATCACCCTGTCAGTTAATACTTAGTTGGGTAACCTTTAGCATAAATGATGGCCTTACAACATCTTCCCATAGAGTGAACCAAGTCTTTGAGTTCTGCAGCTGTTCTCATGTGAAACCAAGATTGAAGGATGGCTTCTATTAACTGGGTTTGATTGCTGGTTCGCTTCTGACTAACAAGTTTCTTTAGTCAGCTCCATAGATTTTTCAATTGGGTGAAGGTCTGGGCTATTCCCAGGCCATTCCAGCAGTGGAATAGGATTATCTTGAAACTCCAAAAAAAAGCGGTGTTATTAGCCATCAAACCTAAAAAATACACTTTTCCCAAAAGGTTTCCACAATTTTGGCCACAACTGTATGGGTGTTGGGTCAGCATTTCTGTGGGAAAGGGGGAATATCTGGGATGAAGGCTATGAGATGGTTTGAGTCTATTGAGTGATGTACTGTAGCAATAACATGACTGAGCTATGAAAGTCAAGATTTATATTATTATTATTATTATTATTATTATTATTATTATTATTATTATTATTATTATTATTAATTGAATTTGTATACTGCCCTACTCCCGAAGGACTCAGGGCGGTGAACAGCCAAATAAAATACATATAATACAAATGTTAAAAAAGCATTAAAATACAATTAAATAATTTGGCCTAGAAAACGAAATTTAAAACACCCCAAATTCTTAAGACAAATTTAAAATTAAAGAAAGTTTAAAAGTTTAAAAGAGAGGTTAAGCCAGGCTGGCCTGCTGGAAATATTGTTTCTCCATTCTCAACAAACTTTCCATAAGTCTTTAAGAAAAGTATGGAAGGCAACTACCACCATAGCAATAGCACTTAGACTTATATGCAGCTTTACAGTGCTCTACAGCCCTCTCTAAGCGGTTTACAGAGTCAGCATATTGCCCCCAACAATTTTGGGTTCTCATCTTACCCACCTTGGAAGGATGGAAGGCTGAGTCAACCTTGAGCTGGTGAGGATTGAAATGATGGCTATGGGAAGAATCAGCCTGCAATGCTGCAGGGAAGGGAAGGGAAGGAGAGAGGGAGGGAGGGAGGGAGGGAGGGAGGGAGGGAAGGAAGGGAAGGAAGGAAGGAAGGAAGGAAGGAAGGAAGGAAGGAAGGAAGGAAGGAAGGAAGGAAAAGGAGTGAATGAGTGAGTAAGGGAGGGGGCGAAGGAGGGCAGGAGAGAGGAAGGGAGAGAGTTGTAGAAAGGATAGAAGGAAGGAAAGGAAGGAAGGAAGGAAGGAGAGAGGGAGGAAGGGAAGGGAGGTAGAGAGTTGTAGGAAGGAAGGAAGGAAAGAAATGAAGGAAGGAGAGAGAAAGGAAAGGAAAGGAGGAAGGAAGGAAGGAATGAAAGAAAGAAAGGGGAGGAAGAGGAAGATGTCCAAATCAATTGTAGTTCCACGAAAGTAAGAAAAGATCTCAGCCAGCAGGCAGCAGAAGTAGCCTGGGGTACTGCCCTCTAACCACTGTGCCACCATGGCTCTTCTAACACATGAAATGGGTTATTTAGGTTACTACCTGCTAAGGGGAGGATGCGAACGAAGGATCAAAGGTTAAAGATGCTGAGCTTGTCAGCTGGAAAGCTGACAGTCCGGTGTTTGAGACCCAGCGCTGTCGTTCACATTAAATGTCAAACACCTTTCCTTTTCAGGTGGAAATGCTGGCCTTGCGGTGGCCTATTCTGCCCGAAAATTGGGGATCCCAGCCACCATCTACGTCCCCTCCTGTACCCCAGCTTTCACTATTGAGCGACTGAAGGAAGAAGGCAGCTCAGTGTATGTTGAAGGAGAGGTAGGTTTGGAGACAGTGGGCTGAGGAATAAAAATGTCCGAAGATCTGCTATTACAGGTACTCCTTGACTTAACAAACACAATTGGAACCCAAAAAGTCCACTGCTAAGCCAGGTGGGTTGTTAAATAAATCGTGCCCCAATTTTATGATCCATTTTGCCAGGGCTAGGGACGCGGTGGCTCAGTGGCTAAGATGCTGAGTTTGTCGATCGAAAGTTCGGCAGTTTAGCGGTTCGAATCTCTAGTGCCGTGTAACGGGGTGAGCTCCCATGACTTGTTCCATCTTCTGCCAACCTAGCAGTTCGAAAGCACATAATAAATGCAAGTAGAAAAATAGAGACCACCTTTGGTGGGAAGGGAACAGCGTTCCGTGCGCCTTTGGCATTGAGTCATGCTGGCCACATGACCACGGAGACGTCTTTGGACAGTGCTGGCTCTTCGGCTTTGAAACAGAAATGAGCACCGCCCCCTAGAGTCGGGAACGACTAGCATATACAGTATGTGCGAGGGGAACCTTTACCTTTACTTGCCAGGCTGTTAAGCGATCACACTTGGAATATTGCGTTCAGTTTTGCTCACCACGATAAAATAAGATGTTGAGACTCTAGAAAGAGTGCAGAGAAGAGCAACAAAGAGGATTAGGGGACTGGAGGCTAAAACATATGAAGAACGGTTGCAGGAACTGTGGATGTCTAGTCAGATGAAAAGAAAGACCAGGGGTGACATGATAGCAGTCTTCTAATATCTCAGGGGCTGCCCCAAGAGAGAGTCAAGCTATTCTCCAAAGCACCTGAGGGCAGGACAAGAAGCGATTGGTGGAAACTAATCAAGGAGAGACGCAACCTAGAACCAAGGAGAAATTTCCTAAGAGTGAGGAGAACAATTATCCAGTGGGACAACTTGCCTACAGTATATTGTCGTTCTTCAAGGTTGCAGATAGCGGTCGATATTTCTTGGTATTGTTTTCTTAGCGTCTTCTTGATCTAACAAAGGGACTTCTCCTCCCCAGATATTATCAGACAGCACAAAAGCAGCTAAAGAGTTGGTGAAGAACAATCCTGAGTGGGTTTATGTGCCTCCGTTTGATGATCCCTTGATTTGGTAAGTATTCCTAAAAGAGGTCTCTAAAGAAATACACATTTTTCTCCTCCTCCTTCCTCCTCCTCCTGTTTCCTCCTTCGTCTTCCTGCTTTCTCCATCCTCCTTCTCTTTCCTCCTTCTTTGTTCCTCTTCCTCCTCCTCCTCTTTTTCTTCTCCTTCTCTTTCTTCCTCCTTCCTCATCCCTCATCCCTCTTCCTCCTCTTCTCCTCCTCCTCCTCCTCCTCTCTTCCTTCTTCCTTCTTTCCTCCTTCTTTCCTCCCTCCTCCCCTCCACCTCTTCCTCCTCGTCCTCCCTCCTTCCTCCTCCTTTTCCACCTCCTCCTCCTTCCTCCTTCCTCCTCTTCTTCTTCATCTTCTTCCTCTTCCTCCTTCCTTCCTCCTCCTCCTTTTCCACCTCCTCCTCCTTCCTCCTTCCTCCTCTTCTTCTTCATCTTCTTCTTCCTCCTCTTCCTCCTTCCTTCCTCCTCCTCCTTTTCCACCACCTCCTCCCTCCTTCCTCCTCCTTTTCTTCTTCTTTCTCTTCCTCCTTCCTTCCTCCTCTTCCTCCTTCCTTCCTCCTCCATTCAATTTATAGCCCCATCTTTCCTATAAGGACTCAAGATTGCATTCTGTCCCTTAATTTTATCCCCTCTACACTTGATCTTACCTGACAAGACCAAGAAGAAATTCCTTACCCAGATGCTGCAGTTATCTCACTTGGCTTCAGGGCAGGACTTCTTCATTCCTTTACCTCCCAATGCATAAAGAACGGATTAATTATATTATAGCCAAAAGGTGGGGAAAAAGAGGTTATGGCCTTTATGAAAAAGATCTGCAAGCCACAGGCATCGGTGTCAAATTAATAGGAACCACATAGAACAAGTTTTATTTTATATTTTTCATACCTGTAGCACATGGAAAGCCCAACTAAGGTCTATTCTAAAGAGTGCCCAAAGGAACACAAGGATCATTCTTACTTTCTTTTATGCCGAGATGGAAATTACATCCTCAAGGCACTGAAAGGTTTGGAGGCCATCAGGGTCATCTATCAATTTTGGTGTGAAGCCCATATCTGTCCATACCGTGATTGTAGACATCTTTGGAAGACATTCGGTTCAAATTTCTCAGAACCAATTTACGGTCTTTTGCCATATATCAAATGTCTTTCCGCTTTTTTGGTTTCTGGGCTTTTCAAAGTCAAGGTCCAAGAACATCTCTACCACTTAGTTGAGTTTGAGCTGCTGAGTTTCAAGGAAGGTTGGGACCTGCGAATCACTGCAGTTGTTAAGGGGGATATTGAGAATGCTGCTGCAGCAGCCACAAGTGCAAGGACAGGCGTGGGATTGAAAAAATTAACAACTGGTTCGCTGCCCGGTTGCTGGGTGGGTATAATCGTGGGGGCGTGGCCTACTTGGCCTCCTGCACCACAGTGTGGGGGTGTTTTCATCCTCCCAAGGCTCCGGAGGCTTTCCTCGAGCCTCCAGGAGGGTGAAAACGGCCTCCCCGGGCTCCGGAGGCCCTTTGGAGGCTGGAAATGGGCCCATTTCCAGACTTCCAGTACTTCCAATAGACCCATTTTTTGCCTTCTGAAGGCTCCAGGGGTTTTCCTCGAACCTCCAGGAGGGCAAAAGCAGCCTCCCTGGGCTCTGGAGGCCCTTTGGAGGCCAGAAATGGGTGCATTTCTGGAGTTCCAGTACTTCCGATAGGCCCGTTTTTCACCCTCCGGAGGCTCCAGTGGCTTTTCTCGAACCTCCAGGAGGGCGAAAACGGCCTCCCCGGGCTCCAGAGGCCCTTTGGAGGCCAGAAACAGGCCATTTCCAGACTTCCAGTAGGCCCATTTTTCGCCCTCCAGGAGCCTCCAGGAGGGTGAAAACGGCCTTCCCTGGGCACCGGAGGCCCCCTGGAGGCCAGAAATGGGCCTATTTCCAGACTTCTGGTAGGCCCATTTTTTTTTGTTAAACCCCTGGGGGCTCCTGCCTGTCTTATCTAACTGCTTCCCAGGTCACACACCTCTTCCCCTGGTTCCTCAAGGTCATCTGTACATTCCGTTAGACAAGCAATGTGTGTTAGCACCTTTGGGTCCCATCAAGACCTGGAGATATCATCCTTCAGGGCTCTGAGAAGAGTCGGGACATAAATCTTCAACTTTGGTCTCATTTTCTTCCCCCAGTTTATCTTCTCCTCTCCTGCCTTCTCAATTCTTTGCTAGGGCAGTTTGGCTCACCCCTATTTCTCTCCCTTCCAGGGAAGGTCACATGTCTCTGGTCAGGGAAATGAAAGAGCAGATGGCCTCCAAGCCTGGAGCCATTGCCCTCTCTGTCGGAGGAGGGGGCATGCTATGTGGAGTGATTCAAGGCCTACGAGAAGTGGGCTGGGAGGATGTGCCGGTGGTTGCCTTGGAAACCAAAGGAGCTCAGAGCCTGAATGCTGCCTTGGAAGCCGGGAAGCTGGTGACACTTCCTCAAATTACCAGGTGAGTCTTGTTGGGATGGGCCGCTGCTGACCAGGATGAGCAGCCCATGCTGAGAAGAACTAGGGCTGGATGGGGCAGTGTCTTCTCTAGTTCACAGTGGCTGCATTCATACCACCAACTGGATGATGATTGACTCCTTTTCTGGTCTGCACAGGACGTTGTGCAAACCACAGGAAGCCACTGTTGTGGCCCGCCAGCAGATTCGGACAGTGAGGAGGTTGGGGAGGAACATGGGCCAGCCCTGGTATCTGGGGAAGGCACTGATGAGGGCTCTGCATCAGAGGCAGAGAGGGAGCCAGGGCCGTCCGATCGTTATCGATGTCTGGAGTCAGACATCAGTGAGGCAGAGGAACAGTTGGAGCCTGTTCCAAGTGTGCGCATGGGCAGAGTTGCCAGACGAAGAGAACAGCTAAAGAACAAGGGTCAACTTGGGAGTAAGGCTACAGGCAGACGATGAATGGCCCTTCCCAGAGGGAATAAAAGAGGAGCGAAAGGGGAGTGGAGTTTGCAGGAGACAATGCGTCCTTGCCAAGTATTGCAGCATCTGAAAGATATCAGCCTGGCCACTCTCCAAGCCTGATAAAGGTCGGTAATTGTGACCCATCTTCAAAGACTGTGAGGGAGGGTTTGGCACCCTCTGAAGTTAATTCAAAAGATTCCTTTATTAGAAGCGCCAGCAGCCCTGGCAAAAAGTCTGTCTCTCAATGCTGGCTAACAAGTCCGTCCGGCAAGGAGATGAATAGTTGTCTGCTACATCTATTCATCTCCGCCTCCTGTCTTTTATCCCCAGAGCTAAGGTGGGGCCTCGTTAGCAGTGGTGGCTCTTCTGTCCCGAGGACCGGCCCATAGATTTCCACTGCTCTCCTATCCTCTGCCTTCTGCACATCCCTGCGTCAGGCACTGGACCCAGCTGTTCCTCCTCTTCCTCATCAGCCACCTCCAAACCTGGGAGCTATTGATTCTTTGTCTGAGGGCTGATGGACGGCCCAGGCTCCGCCTCTTTCTCTCTTTCTGCCCGCTCCATTCCCTCGTCCCCCTCAGAGCTCTCAGGTTCCCTTGATGCTGGCCCTGACTCCCACTCCTCCTCCTCCTCCTCCTCCTCTGATTCGGTTGCTGGAGGGGCCAGCGGCCAACAGGCCACAACAAGTATCAAGGGTGAACCCCCTTTGAATCTGATAAATATGGCCTCTGTTGTAAAGGGCTATATAGGAGCTCATTGGGGTTTATTCAATAATACCTGGTTAACCAAAGTATGGTTTGGTGTAGTGACTACAACACTTTTCCTTTCAGTGTTGCTACAACTCTGGGGGTGAGCATTGTGGCAGCAGAGACTCTGAAGCTGGCTCAGGAGCACCCAACTTTCTCAGTAGTGGTCACGGATCAAGAGGCAGTAGAAGCTATTGAAAAGTTTGTGGGTATGTGGTATGGTTCCTGGCACACTCAACCTGTCTTGTCTCTCCATCTCGGTCACTGTTTCTACCTCTACCTCCATTTCTACTTTAATTTAAAGCTCCACTTCTACTTCCACCTCCAGCTCTTTATCTTCTTTATTTCTATCTTCATCTTCATCTCCACCTCCAACTCCATGTCCACTTCCTATCTTTATCTTATCTTTACCCCATTTCCATCTCCACCTTCATTGTCATCTCCACTGCCATCTCCATCATCTCCACCTCCACCTCCTATTTTTATCTTTATTATCAATATCTTCATGTCTATCTCCACTTCCACCTCCACCTATCTATCTACCTTTTCCTCCACCTTCACCTCCACCTCCTATTTTTACCTTTATTATCATTATCTTCATGTCTATCTCCACTTCCACCTCCACTGATCTTTGGATCTTTATCTTTACCTCTATCTCTTCCTCCACCTTCATCTCCATCTCTGTCTCCACCTTCATTGCAACTTCTCCAAATCCCATTTTAAGAGTCAAGGGGTATCCCTAAAGCTCATCACACTCTGCCCCATGATGGCACAATGGTTAGAATGCAGTATTGCAGACTAACTCTGCCAACTGCCAGGAGTTCGATCTTGTTCCAGCTTAAGGTTTGACTCAGCCTTCCATCCTTCCGAAGTCGGTAAAATGAGGATCCAGATTGTTAGGGGGCAATAGGCTAACTCTGTAAACCGGTTAGAGAGGGCTCTAAAAGCACTGTGAAGTGGTACATAAATCTAACTGCTATTGTTACTCCTTATAGTACCTTTCTTCAAAGTGCCAGCTTATTGGATACACCATTCCAGCATAGATACATTATCTTATTTCTTGGTGACCCTCCTTTCAGCTTTAATCTTACTGTCACTTGCTTTGCAAGCTTTTAGTTAGATAAGACTATAGTACTAGAGCTGAGCTACCAAATAGAAGACCACTAGATGGCAGCAAAGAGTACCTAAATACATTCTTTTTGGCCATCTAGTGGCCAGCCAGTTTAAGGGTCCTAGATTTACAATGATGCTGAACTCATAGGCATCATTTTCCTCTTCTCCTCACTGGCATTCGGTGGGTTAAAATCCCCATTTTTTTCCCCACCACCACCACTCACAGATGATGAGAAGATCCTCGTGGAGCCCGCTTGTGGAGCTGCCTTGGCCATTGTCTACAGTGGAAGGGTCCAAAATCTCCAAGCAGAAGGCAAGCTGACTCCCCAGCTGGAGTCTCTCGTGGTGATTGTGTGTGGAGGAAACAACATCACACTGGCCCAGTTAAAGCATCTCAAGGCCCAACTGGGCCTCTCAAAAGATGAGGAGCCGTGGGATGATGACGTAGAAGAGAGCCACATCGCGATGGCCGTGTGGTCTTCACAAAAGAAAGGTGGCCATTTCCGGGCTTCGTTCCAGACTCACCGTCAACCCTACACTTATTAAAACGCCGTTGCCTCATGCTGTCTTCCTTCCTTCCTTCCTTGGCTTCTCTCTTACACAAAGGTGTTTGTTTGTGCCACAGGAACACACTGGTGGGAATGACGGTCTGGGGTCTTCTCCCTTAAAACCTTAGTTGGATCACCAATCAAGAGGGAGCCATCCCTAAGTCACTGTCAGAAGATGTTTGGTCTTCCACCATGGAGTTGGGTTGAAGCCCAGTTGTCCAGTGTGGTGACCATGCAGCATGTTCTTCTGGCTTTGGAGACCATCCCTTAAGACTGGCTATTGGTTCCTCCTGGACAGGAAGGAGATCAAGAGCTCCCTGTTCCAGTTGGATCCAACCTCTTGTAAGTTCCTCCTCCTAGGGAACCTTTTCAGATCAGACACCTTGGACCATCAGAAAGGTTCCAGAGGGATGGAAATACAAGTAGTCCCCAACTTATGACTGGTCATCTAATGACCATTTGAAGTTACCGTGGACCTCCCCTGGGGTATTTACGTCCCAGTTTCGAAGTTCTGAGGGCCATCCCCACCCCAAAGTCACATGACCTCACTTTGGGTGTCCATATTTACGGCAGTTTGTAATATTTCGCGGTCATGCGACCACGTTGGTTCTGATGAAAACCAGCAGTTCTGTCCGATTTTCATCAAAATGGGCCAGTAGCCAATGATTGCTTTGCTTAATGACCACAGTGTGTGTTTAATGACCACCGCAGAAAGGACCATAGAATCGGGCCAGTCATATGTCCGGTGTCCTGATCTATGACTGTCCTGACTTACAATCATAATGGGAATGTTCCTTTATGGTCGTAACTCGAGGACTGCCTGTGTTTGTACAAGAGAACCCTCTCTTTTGGGGCCTGAAGCTTCTGCCCTCAGTTCTGAGGGAAAACAACGGAAGGGGGGAAACTTCTCTTCGAAAAACCCTGAGAAGAAATTTTAGTCATTCATATTTTACTTCGATAGCCAAGAGTCCCCCATTCGTCCTTGGATCTGTCATTCCTTCCCCCCCTACACAGTAATCTGTCTCCCCCCAAAAAGCTTCTCCTGGTGCAAACAATAATAATAATAAAAAGCCCTGATAATTAAAAAAAAAATAGTAATGTCTTCTTTCTCCTTCTTTTCCTGTTGCTCCTTTAAACGCAACAAAAACCAATAAATGAGTAAAAATGAAAGAAAGAAAGAAAAAAAGAAAGAAAAAAAATGCCTAGGTGTTGTTCATTTAATTCCTGTTTTATAGGTATATACAGTTGATCCTAAAGAGTGTCAAACTCTGTGCTGAGGTTTACACACACACACACACACACACACACACACAGAGAGACAGACAGACAGACAGAAAGAGGAAAGAAGGAAAGAAAGAAAGAGAGAGATAGAAATGAAGGAAGGAAGGAAGGAAAAAAGGAGAAAGAGACAGAAATAAAGAGAAATAAAAGGGAGCAAGAGAGAGACAGAGAAGGAAAAAGAAAGAAGAGAAAGAAGAGAAGAGGGAGAAAGAGAGAAAGAAAGAAGAAGAGGGAGAAAGAAAGAGAGACAGAGAAGGAAAATGAAAGAAGAGAAAGAAGAGAAGAGGGAGAAAGAGAGAGAAAGAAAGAAGAAGAGGGAGAAAGAAAGAGAGACAGAGAAGGAAAATGAAAGAAGAGAAAGAAGAGAAGAGGGAGAAAGAGAGAGAAAGAAAGAAAAAGAAAGAAGAGGGAGAAAGAAAGAGAGACAAAGAAAGAAAAAGAAAGGAGAGAGAGAAAAAGAGAGAGCAAGAAAAGAAAAAAGAAAGAGGGAGAAAGAGAAAGAAAGAAAAAGAAAGAAGAGGGAGAAAGAAAGAGAGACAGAGAAAGAAAAAGAAAAGAGAGAGAGAAAAAAAGAAAGCAAGAAAAGAAAAGAGAGAGAGGAAGAGAGACAGAAAGAAAAAGAAAGAAAGGGAGACAGAAAGAAAGAAAAGAAAGAAGAGAGAGAGAAAGAGAGAGAAACAGAGGGAGAGAAAAAGAGAGAAAAGGCAGAAAGAAAGCGAGAGAAAAGAAAGCGAGAGAAAGACATGAGGACAATTGGCTCCAATTGGGTGGGGTGGGGGAGTCTTTTTTCAAAAGACCACTGGGGAAAGACAGGGGTAGACACAGCCTTAAACCTGGGTCATTTTCAGGAGCCTTATTAGAGGAACTGGGTGGTTGGGGGGGGGGGAGAGAGAGACAGACAGACAAAGACAGAGAGAGAGACAGAGAGAGCGAGAGCAAGAGAGAGACAGAGGCTGCCTATTTGCTAAGATACAATGGAGATCGTCCTTGAATCCCTCTCCTCATTCATCCGCGTGAACGAGCTTCCCTTTGTCAAAGGACTCCGCTATCTTGGAGAGCTTTGGCCTTAGGCTGGCGGTGGGAAAATTGCAACTCCCAGGGTGCCGTGCCAAGCATCACAAAAGAACAAACTGTACGGGTGGTTGGGTGCGCGCGGTGAAAATCACCATTGCTGAGGAAGGCAAGTGCCATTCCATATATCGAGTGGAGTGGGGGGGAAAGTGTGTGTGGGGGGGGGGGGGGAGGTTCTCCAGAAAGTGCAACAGGGATTGGATGACGAAGCTGTGAAGGTTTTGGGGTGGGGTGGGGTGGACTCCGGCCCTCAGAGCCAGAGCCAGGAGCTTCTGTTTCAAGGCTCTTTTCGGATGAGTGCCTTCTTATGCTCTTTTGATGGTTTTTTTAGAAGTAGGTCAAGCGCAGTTGCCTCCCAGGATGAGTTGGCCAAAAAAAAAAAAAAAAAAAAATGCAGAGAAGAGCAACGAAGATCATTAAAGGCCTGGAGGAAGAAGGATAGCAGGAATTCTAGAGAAAAGAAGGACTGGGGTGGGGACGGACGGACAGACATGATAGCAGTATTCCACAGCAGTTCGGCAGTTCGATCCTGACCGGCTCAAGATCCTTGACTCGGCCTTCCATCCTTCCGAGAACCTGAACCTGAACCTTCGGAGGGATTGCTGTCCTCTCCGAGGTCCTCGGAATTTCCCCTTTTATCTATTGACCTCTCCGCGGTCAATAGTGCCTAAATCGGCTCCCAAATCGAGGATATTAGGGACTTCAAGAGCGGAGAGCCGTTCTCGTTGTCCCTAACACGATGACGTCGCCGCTGGAAGTTTTTCCACTGGAGGCTTTTGAAAGAAGAGACTGGACAGCCAGCTGTCTGGAATGGCCTAGGGCAGTGATGGCTAACCTTTTTGCCATCGCGTGCCAGGAGTGTGGAGACTCTGGGGGCGGTTGCGTGCATGCCCACACCCATAATTCTATGCGCCCCGCTCCCGCACATGCATGTGCAACCCCCCCCCCTACTCCCTCCGCTCCTGGCACGTGATGGCCCGGTAGTCCCGTTTTTCTCTCTCCCCAGGCTCCAGAGCCTTTCTAGGGGTGGGACCGGAAGTTGGCAAATGAGCCATTTTCGGCCTCCGGAGGGGCCTCGGGTGGGTGGGAAAGGCCGTTTTAACCCTCCCCAGGTTCCTAGAAAGGCTCTGGAGCCTGGGGAGAGCAAAAAATGGGCCTTCCGGTCCCACCGGAAGTTGGCAAATGGGCTGTTTCCGGCCTCCAGAGGGCCTCCGGAGGGGGAAAGACTGTTTTTGCCCTCCCCAGACTCCTAGAAAGGCTCTGGAGCCTGGGGAGAGCAAAAAATTGGCCTTCCGGTCCCACTGGAAGTTGGCAAATGGGTTGTTTCCGGCCTCCAGAGGGCCTCCGGAGGGGGGAAGGCTGTTTTTGCCCTCCCCAGACTCCTAGAAAGGCTCTGGAGCCTGGGGAGAGAGAAAAACAGGCCTTCCCCACCACCACCCCTGAGGCCCCCTGGAGGCAGGAAACAGCCTGTTTCCCTACTTCTGGTGGGCCCAGAAGGCCTGAAAAATCAGCTGGCCAGTGCGCGCATGCACGCCGGAACTGAGCTCGGGTGCCCACCGATATGGCTAGGTGGCACACATGCCATAGGTTCGCCATCACAGGCTTAGGGGGTCTCCTATCAGAGCAGGGGGTTGGACTAGAAGACCTCCAAGGTCCCTTCCAATTCTATTATTCTGTATCACTGCCATTTCCCTGCCTAAAGAGACAGCTATCACCGCAGTTACAAAAACAGGACAGCCGAAAGGGAGGGAAAATATATGAAGTGATTGGTGTCCTGGTGATTTTTTTAAAAAAAATTCTCCCCATATAACACACACAAATTAAACCCTCTTGTGGCACAACCCATTCAAGCATCTCTGAACTACACAATCCACGGCAGGTTTTGTGTAGGCGTTTATTGGAACAACAGAACGAAACAAAAGTTTTAAAAGGTTCGGGTGGGAAATCTCATCATACGACCCAACGAGCCACTTTTACATCCTGATTTATGAGTCTTCTCCTCAACCATCTCCTTCCTTTTAGACTCAAGCCATCTTTGGCTTTTCCAGTTCGTCCCAGGATAAGGGCCCCTGCTTGCTCTATCCCATAATCTCGGAGGACCTCTCATGGACTATGAATGCTAACATGCTTGTGAAGAAGGCACAGAAGAGGCTGTACTTCCTGAGAATGCTCAGGAAGATAAGTCTATCTCGGCATCTACTTCTCTACTACTATCGCAGCACCATTGAGAGTGTCCTAACATACGGCATTCTTGCATGGTATGGGAGAAGCTCTGCAGCGGAAAAAAAAAGCTCTACAGAGAATCATTAAAACTGCCCAGAATATCATCGGACTCCAGCTACCAGCCCTGGATGACATCTTCGCATCTCGCTGTTTGAGAAAGTTGCATAACATTCTCAGAGACTCTTCCCATCCTGCTTACAATCTTTTTGGACTGTTGCCTTCTGGCAGAAGATACAGAACGATTAAAACTCGGACCACATGTTTACTGAATAGTTTTTTATCCCAGACCTATAATTGCACTCAACCATGAACTAAAGGGCCATCATCAGTGAGCTGTTGGACAGCATTACTTGGTCTGTTGTGTGGATGTTTGGGTGGTTTAGGGGTGGGGAATTTGTGATGAGTGGGAGTATGTTTGGGGATTGTTATGTGTGTTGGACCTGGTCTTTGGGTGTTAAGTGAATTTCGTGGTATGGTGTTGTGGCCCGTCAGCGGCCTGCGCAGCTAGTAGCTGATTCGGACAGCGAGGAGGCTGGTGTGGTGCTGCGCCAGCAGCCTATGCAGCTGGCGCTCAAGTCAGACAAAGAGGAGGCTGGAGAAGATGTGGTGCCAGAGGTGGGGATTCAACCAGGTTTGAACGGACTTTGTGTGTGCTGCGTTCTTTGGGGTCCGTAGCTGGGGCAGAACATATGGGTATACTGTGTATACACGTACAATGACAATAAAGTTATTATTATTGGTTAATCTTTAGTGAGATTCACAGCCTTTGAGGCTGGTTAATAGCTCAGCAGCTCGAGTCCTAACCAAGGACCTAGGAACTGTTAAGGTATCGTCGGAGGATATAAGCTGTTCCAAGTAAGGTGGTTTTTTGTAGAGTCAAAATGTTCAAGTCCGGCAAATTTAGAATTTCTAAATAGTGGGGTAGCCCTTTGGGTATTGCTCCAAGGGCTCCACTTACAATCGGGACAACACACGATTTCTTTTTCCACAGTCGCTCAACTTCAATTTGCAAATCCCGGTACTTTGTGATTTTTTCTTGCTGCTTATCTTCAATCCGTGCATCACCAGGTATTGCAATGTCAATGAACCATACTTTTTTCTTTTCAACTATTGTTATGTCAGGTGTGTTGTGGACCAAGTGCCTGTCAGTCTGAATCCTAAAGTCCCACAAGATCTTGAGTATTATTATTATTATTATTATTATTATTATTATTATTATTACTATTATTATTACAAACTGGCAGAAAATGTAAGAGTTGCCTCATGGGTTCCATGCAAAGGGAAAGCTGGATTTTTGCTGCTGGGTAGGGTACCGTGGCAAACGTACCTGTATAACATCTGTACAATAGGTGGTTTGCCTGTTGTACATTGATGGGTCTTTCAATATTGTCAGACGATCAAAAAAACAACAACCAGAAAGCTAACGGCCAGTGGGATCAAGCAGGATCCCAATTGTTGGGTGGATCTCTTTCTGTCCGATTGCCGTGTTCCCCACCAAGCTCAAAGCGAAAGCCAACATTATCTTAAATTATTGCGGCAGGTCAGATGCTCAAACGCAGGATCATTTAAGAACTGGGAGGATACTGCCATCGGCACTGAATTAACTCCACGCGATGCTTTTCTGGCATCCCGCCGAAAAATCCTGCCACCTCGATTGTTCTGCCAAAACGGATCTTAGGTCTGACAAGAAAACTCAAACTGGGTTTACGGGGCAGAATGGGCAAAAAAGAGTCGAAGACAACCTTTCTCTTCACAACTGGGGAGACCGACCAAGGGGGTGTCATTTGGCTAAAATAGGTACCAAACTGAGGTTGGGACTTGTTACCTCATGTGGAAAAACTTTTTCTTCAACCCGTAAATCTGGTTGTTATTGTTGTTTTTTCAGCCACAGGATTTTCTGCAGACTGTGAAGCTTATTTTTTTTTTTTTTTGCCCAGACAGATAGGCTAAAATATTATATAATATTTTAAAATATTATGTTTAAATGCAAGCAGTATGCATTTCCCTCGGGAAGTGAAGTTCCTTCCAATATCCCATTGCCGTACCGAATGGCAGCATTCAAACCCCTGCTGGTTATATTTCTTCATTATTAACTGCTTAAGCTGGTGAGAACGAAAGAAAGAATGCTGTTCCCCTTTTCTTTTAAGAAAGCCAGCCCAAGGGTGGAATCAGCACCCCAAAAAGCTCCATGAAGGTAGCTAGAATTAGGCTCACAATCCGAGCCTGGCCCATGAGGGGGGTAAGACCAGTTTTAGGAAAATTCAGCCCCAATGGACTTGGATGGGCGAGAATTTCCATAGATCCGGCTGTCCCATGTGGGATATATTGCAATAGGGAGAAGTGCTCCACTGGAAAGGAGGAAGGTCATCCCAGGTAGGCCCGCTGACTGCCAGGAAGCTGTAATTCTTCATCATTTCAAAAGAGGTCACCTAGAAAGAGGAAAGCCGGGTTTCGTTTAAGAAGAACTTCTCCGATTTTAGCAAGGTATGAGCTACAGGCATCTGAGCTCAAGCGAAATCCCCCCAAAAAATAAAACGATAAGAGAATTTCTGGAAGCTTGGCATTCAGACGAGTCAGCCATCGACAGACACAGAGAGATCAACCACATTTACATGCCATTCAAAGGAGAAGAAAGCAAAGGGAACCAAAGGACCAAAACTTAACCTCTCCACCAGTGGTGGGATTCACCGGTTGTAACAACCGGTTCGCTTCTTGTGCCCACCGGAGGCTGGAAATGGGCCTGTTTCCGGACTTCCGGTACTTCCGGTAGGCCCGTTTTTCACCCTCCCCAGGCTCCAGAGGCTTTCTTCAAGCCTTCAGGAGAGCAAAAATGGCCTCCCCTGGGCACCAGATGCCCTCTGGAGGCTGGAAATAAGTCCGTTTCTGGACTTCTGGTAGGCCCGTTTTTTGCCCTCCCAGAGTCTCTGTGCATGCCCTGGCATCCAAAAGGGGGTGCGTGGAGACTCCTGGAAGGGGAGGGGAGGGGTGAGTGGGGTCAGCCAGTCTTTGGAACAGTTCAGCGAACCAGATTAAAATTAGCATCTGAACCGATGCGAACCGGCTGAATCCCATCCCTGCTCTCCACAGCCAATAGCAATAGCACTTAAACTACCTGTATCCGTTTTTCGATGGAAAACATGCACACACCGGTTAGCCGCATAAAGTGATTAAAAAGTTTCAGTCCTATGACTTGGGTGGGGGACTAAGGGGGTTTGCTGATGTCTTCCTTCGCCTTTCTTCCCTAGGTTAAGCTGGTTGTGAACTTGAAAAATTGGATTAATGTCATGAAGCAGCACTGAGTGGATTACGCAGCACAGCTCAAGCATCTCCCGAGCGGCTCCTAACTTTCCTTAAAAAGGACCGATGCCCTCGACTGCAGGGAAGAGGTGTTTGGAAGGGGCCACGTGGCTCTGGCCGACATCTTGACTTTTCTGACACACAAACACACACTCGCCAAGAAGCTCAGCAACGAAAGGAAGATCTAGGCCGAATTCGCTTTGCTGTGCCGTGCATCCAACTGTTCCTTTCCTTCAGGTAAGTGAGAAAAGAACATGAAAAAATAAATAAATAAATAAAAGGGAGATGTTTGTTTGACAGTCCAATCTATTCCACAGCCCTGGGAAATTTAATCAAACCCGTTTAGTTTTTTGAACCCGAGCGAGATCAGACAAGGGCTGCTCTCTGCTGAGGTGGATACAATCAACAAACTTTTGAAAACAATGCCACAGCAGCGAGACTTCTCATCTCATCTCCCCTTCCTCTCGGTTTCTCTCTCCTTCACCTCCTGCCCCTCACCTTCATATCGGTGCCCCCGTGTCGCCGCTGGTAGAGAGCCCCAAAGGGGTACGTGCCGTTGGCAGGATTGAGATCAGAGCGGGCAGAGATGGCATTTTCTCCGTTCTGGGGTGGGTTGCAGCCTTGGCACCGGGACAGAGGATCTTGAGGGAAGTTGTTGAACCTAGGCAGAAAAGGAAGAGCAAAGCACAGGTAAGCCAGGTTCTCATTTGTCTGTCCGTCCATCCTTCTCAGTCTGTCTGTCCATCCGTCCATCCATCTATCCATCCATCCATCCATCCATCCACATCTATTTATCTATCTATCTATCTATCTATCTATCTATCTATCTATCTATCATCTCTTTTTTTCTTTCTTTCTATCTATCATCTCTTTTTTTCTTTCTATCTATTTATCTATCTATCTATCTATCTATCTATCATCTCTTTTTTTCTTTCTTTCTATCTATCATCTCTTTTTTTCTTTCTATCTATTTATCTATCTATCTATCATTCTCTCTTTTTCTTTCTATCTATCATCTCTCTCTTTTTCTTTTTATCTATCTATATCTCTCTTTTTATTTCTTTCTATTTATTATCTCTCTTTCTTTCTATCATCTATTTGTTTATCTATCATCTTTCTTTCTATCATCTCTCTATTTTTTCTTTCTTTCTACCTATTCATCATGTATTTATCTATCTATGTATGTATCTATCTATCATCTCTCTCTCTATCATCTTTTTCTTTCTTTCTATCATCTCTCTTTTTCTCTATCTACCTATCTATCTGTCTGTCTGTCTGTCTGTCTGTCTGTCATCTCTCTCTCTCTTTCTATCATCTATCTATTCTATCATCTACCTATATCAATATCTATCTGTCTGCCTGTCTATCATCTATCAATCCATCCATTTCATCCATCCTCCATCCATCCATCTATCATATATCTATTATTCATTGTCACATTTTTCTCTATTATCCATCTATTTTTTCTATCTATCTATCTATCTATCTATCTATCTATCTATCTATCTATCTCTATCTATCTATCTATCTATCTATCTATCTATCTATCTATCATGTATCTATCATCTATTTACCATTCATCCATTTATCCATCTATCTATCCATCTTCACATTTATCCATCCATCCATCCATCCATCCTATTCATCCCAACACCGACTGGCTGGGGAATTTTGGGAGTTGAAGTTAACACAGCTTCAAGTTGCCAACTTTGAGAAAATGCTACTCTAGATGATTGCCAAGGTATCTTCCAACCCTGACATTCAATGATTCTATGCACTCCTTAAGCCAACATTTATCCTCATTTTTACCACCTTGCTCCATGAATGTGCTGTTTACCTGTCAGGTTGGCTTCCCGTCACCCAGAATTCATGTACAAAGAAATATTACCCACAGGTCATTCCTTAATATGCAGACACCTGGGCAGGACAAACAAACTTCTAACCTCATCAATCGGATCATTGAATCCATATCCTGTATAAGAGTTTGGTTGCGCCGGAAAATTTGGGCTCGGGGAGTTTTCTCGTAGGTAAACCAGTCCCCATATTTCTGAACTAGTGCTGGGAGCCCACTAGTGTTGAAGATATCTTGGAAATACCTAAGGGCAAAAAGAACAATTGTCAAAGAATGAATTGGCAGCTTTATTATTTTTATTTATTTTTATTTTTCATATTTGTATACCGCCCTACTCCCGAAGGACTCAGGGCGGTGAACAGCCACAATAAATTACAAATACATATAGAAGTTAAAAAACTATTAAAAAACAGATTAAGTAATTTGGCTCAAAGATTAAAACATCCAAATTTATCTAAAAGAGGTCTAAAACCTGATTTAAAAGCCAATTTAAAAGCCAATTTAAAAGGGAGAGTTAGGCCAGACCAGCTTGTTGGAATAGAAACGTTTTCAGGGCACGGCGGAATATGCGTAAGTCTTGGATGTTTCGTAACTCCGGGGAAAGCCCGTTCCAGATGGTAGGTGCCCCCACAGAAAAGGCTCTCCCCCTGGGGGCCGTCAGTCAACATTGTTTGGCCGACGGCACCCTGAGGAGTCCCCCTCTATGGGAGCGAACTGGTCGGTGAGAGGCTATTGGTGGCAGGAGGCGGTCTCGTAAGTACCCTGGTCCTGAGCCATGGAGCGCTCTAAAGATAGTAACCAAAACCTTGAAGCGCACCCGGAAGATCACTGGGAGCCAGTGCAGCTCGCGCAGGAGGGGGGTTACATGAGAGCGCCACATTGCTCCCATTACCACCCGCACGGCCGCATTCTGGACCAGTTGGAGCCTTTGGGTGCTCCTCAAGGGGAGCCCCATGTAGAGAGCATTACAATAATCCAGGCGTGAGGTGACAAGGGCGTGAGTGACCGTGCGTAACGAGTCCCGATCCAGAAAGGGATGCAACTGGTGAATCAGGCGAACCTGATAAAAAGTCCTCCTGGCTACGGCCGTCATATGCTCTTCAAAAGACAGCCACGAGTCCAGGAGGATGCCCAAGTTGCGAACCCCATCTGTGGGGGCTAACGACTCGCCCCCAATAGTCAGAGATGGCACCAACTGACTATATCGGGACAACGGAAACCACAGCCACTCGGTCTTGGATGGGTTGAGTGTGAGTTTGTTCCTCCCCATCCAGATCCGTACGGCCTCCAGGCACCGGGACATCACCTCGAGGGCATCATTGGGGTGGTCTGGGGTGGAGATGTACAGCTGGGTGTCATCAGCGTACTGATGGTACTTCACCCCAAAACCACGGATGATCTCACCCAGCGGCTTCACATAAATGTTGAATAGAAGGGGCGAGAGGACCGATCCTTGTGGCACCCCACATATAAGGGGCCTCGGGGTCGACCTCTGCCCCCCTGTCAACACAGACTGTGACCGGTCAGAGAGAAAGGAGGAGAACCACTGTAGAACAGTGCCCCCCACCCCCAACCCTTCCAACCGATGCAGCATGATATCATGATCGATGGTATCAAAAGCCGCTGAGAGGTCTAGCAGGACCAGGATAGAGGAGCAACCCCTGTCCCGAGCCCTCCAGAGATCATCAACCAATGCGACCAATGCTGTCTCTGTGCTGTACCCGGGCCTGAATCCCGACTGGAACGGATCTAGATAATTCGATTCATCCAGGTACTGAGGCAGTTGTCGTGCAACCACACTCTCAACAACCTTTGCAACAAAGCGAAGGTTGGAGACAGGTCGATAATTTGCTAATACAGCTGGATCCAGGGAGGGCTTCTTGAGGAGGGGCCTCACCACCGCCTCTTTCAAGTCGGTGGGAAAGACACCCTCACTCAAAGAAGCATTTATAATCTTCTGGAGCCAGCCTCGTGTCACCTCCCGGGAGGCCAGTACCAACCAGGATGGACACGGGTCCAATAAACATGTGGTCGCATTTAGTCTGTTCAGTATCCTGTCCACGCTTTCGGGAGTCACAGGATCAAACTCTTCCCAAATAATATTCTCAGGACCTGCCCCTGTCATCTCCTCTGGATCAATCCAGTCAGAGTCTAGCTGTTCACGAATCTGAGCAATTTTGTCATACAGATATTGTACAAAATCCTCAGCTCTACCCTCCAAGGGGTCTTCCCGCGTCTCTTGATGGAGCAGAGAGCGGGTCACCCTAAACAGGGCGGCTGGGCGATTATCTGATGACGCAATAAGAGTAGAAAAGTAGTTACTCTTCTCTACTCTTATCGCCACTAGGTAATTCTTAATATGAGATCTTACCAGTGTTCGGTCGGATTCAGAACGACTAGCCCTCCAACTGCTCTCTAGGCGTCTTTTCCGGCGCTTCATCTCTCTCAGCTCCTCAGTATACCAAGGAGCCAGGTGAGACCGGCGCCGGGTCAGAGGCCGCAAAGGCACGACTCGGTCTAAAGCATCAGCCACCACCCTATCCCAGGCGGCCACTAAGTCCTCAGCCGAGTCGTGTGCTAGAACCTCAGGAAATGGCCCAAGCTCCATCTGGAATTTCTCAGGATC